>JXCR01108144.1:465913-491462 GCA_002079205.1 Phalaenopsis hybrid cultivar | reverse complement strand
CTCTCCCATGAAATCTAATGTGATTCTCCTATTTGGCACAAAAATATATATATATATATATATTCAAATGATTTTAATTTCTTCACAATCCATATGGTCATTGTAAAAGGGAATGATGCTTTCTTAAATTTGAACTTTCTATCAAAAAAACTTGGTTTAAGTTTTGTAAGTTTACTTTTGAAAGATTAGCATTTAATTTAGGGTATGTTTGGCGCTGCTGCAACTTCTCACCTTTTCAACTGCAGCTGCGCTGCCCTAGGAAGCAGCTGTGGGGAAGCAGCTGCGGGGAAGTTGGTTGTCTATTTGGTGCAGCTGCGTGAAACCAACTATCGGGCAGCTATTTATGAAAAAAAGACAATAGTACCCCTGTTTTGTAAAATTGTTTAAAAGAATAGTATAACAACCGTCTGTTTATGAATAAGAACTTTGTATTTACATATCTAACACATAAACTGAAAAAAAAGACCCATATGCAACACAATATTTTGTATTTACATATCTAACACATAAATTTTGAATTTTTATGAATATTTGTACAGCAAAATTTTTGAGATGAGATGATTGAAGGTTCTATTGCTTAAACTTCATTCGTTCCTTCTCAGTTTCTTCATTGGAGGTTTGATCTTCACGTTGCAATGGTTAGTTTTCTTTTATGGATGTTTCAGTTAAAGCTTGGAAGCCTATTAAATCTAAGAGTAAATTGATCTATAGAGTCAATTAAATCAATTCTGATTGAAGTTATTTAATTCGGTTCTTAAGCTTCATTGTGCTATCTTCATGGTATTGAATCTCATTTTCATGGTGTTGAGGTTGTTTATGGTATATTTTAGTTTTTTCTCTCTCAAACCCCTTGTGAGATTTTTTTTGGTGATTATTAAAATCTCATAGGAAGATCTGGATACAATATTTGATGAAAATATAATTTCATGCTCTAGTATAGCTGTTTCCCGGGATAATTGGTTTTCAGTTGTTCTTTTGAATCAATTCTAATTGGAACAATTTGATTTGATTATTAAGCTTCATTATACCTTCTTTTATTTGTAGCATTAGATTGTCGTTTCATAATGCCGAACTTGTTTAAGATATTTATTGGGTTTCATTTTTTAATTATGAATATTTACATATCTACACATAAATTCAGAGTAAACAGATAAATTTCATATAAAAAAGGATAACATTTACATACGCACAAAAAAATTCCTATGTATTTACATATTTAATACCAAAACTTGTATTTTTATGGTTTTAAAACTCAAATCTTTCCTATCACATAAGAAATACCACTACTACTAACTTCTAAAAGATGAAATGCACCTTTTCATGCATAGATTAATAAAGTTCTATAAAGATAATAGTCAAAAATTACATGTCAGATATGTAAATACATAAGCATTGTGTGATATGCATGTAAATCTTCCAAAATACAAAAACAAATTAATAGAAACCAAAGTGCTGAGAACAGGTAAGCCCAAATCACAAACAAAAATCTTATGATGGTCATTGTTCATCCTAAAAATAGATTAGAATCCAGAAGTAATCCTTCTTTTTTATTTTAATCCATGGGAAGCCTTTTGTCGACTTCGATTAAATCTATCTAACACAAGTTAAGAAACATTATTTGTGTATATAAGCAGAGAATGGAGGTCAGGTCTCAAAACAGACCATAAGTATGCCAAAATAAAACAAAAAAAACATTACAATCTGGAAGATGTACATACAAACCACTCAAATATATAAATACATAGGAATTGGAAATTATGCATGTAAATGTCCCTAAAATCTTTGTGTTTGCCAGGAAAAACAACAGGAAGTGTAAACTTTAAAATTTCAAATGCATCTTTAATATGAAGTTGCATAGAAAGTAATATTTAAATTTCATTTTATCAATTTCATTGTCCCAAGAACGCAGGTGGACGAACTGTAAGCTAAGAGGTTGATATGCTTGTAATTATAAACAGGATGAATGTTAAGATGTATGAGATAAGGGACGCCTATAATTCTAACAAGATAGTAATGTCTCTCACTTCATACACATAAATAATATATATACACTATGCACGGCACCAAACATCTAAATAGAACTTAATTCCAACGTACTTAGATGAAGTGCTACCAAAAAAAAAAGGTGTGCAATTATAGAAAAACACAAAAATAAGCTCCCAAAATGGCATCAACTCAATTCCAAGTCGTCAGGACTGAAAAGTGTTTTAATCTACAAGTTGGGTTAGAGCTCAATATAGTAATCCATCAAATTATGCCTTCCAGCAACAACATAACTACATGATGATAAATCAAATAAACCCATATGTTAGGTAGCATTCTCTCCCTTTTTCTACTTCATGCTTCTCTTCTATTGCCAATATTGTTCTTTATTAATATTTTTTATGCTTCTAATTATTGTTGGTGAGGGAATAACTAGTATAATAAACAAACATTGTACAATATTAGCAATAGAAGTTAAGCTCCAACGAAATAATAATAGAAAAGTTAAACTCTTGAGAATCCAAATCTCTTCTCATGACAATGAATAAACAACCATTGTACCTGCACATGATCTAGTAAAGCGGAATTTTTTTTCATATGAACTATTAAAAGCCAATGCTACTCATTTTTCTTATTTCAATAGTTCAACAGTTTCATATATTTCATTTCGATCTCAATATTATCTCAACCAAAGTTAACAACCAAATTCAGAGCCACAATCATTGTCACAGCTTCAGCACAGATAGAAGAAGTAGCTAAAACTGACACATAATACCACAACATGCAAGCACCATTAGAATTCTGATACACCACCAATACCAACAAGCAAATTATTCCAACTACCATCTGTATTGAATTTCTAAAAACCTTTCTTAGATTTCTGCTACAAAACTAGATTAGTCAGAGATTTGTAATTCATAGGAATAATAATATTATACTTGTTAAACATCTTCAATAGGTCCATACACACCAATTTCTTAAGTTTGTCAGATCTACACATGTTAAAAATAAATTTTCTAATGTAAATAAAACACAATAGCTTAGAAATCAGATTCTCCATATGCTTAGCCTCACTCCTAGCAATCCAATGGAACCACAAGACTATCACCATGGATCAATTTTATTAGCACTCCTATGCATAAGCACAATTCAATAAAAACTTGTGCTGCAATAATTCAGGCAGAACATAATTTAAGAACATAAAAAATCAATAAAAATGAGTTCTTTATATTCAAGAGAAGAGAGAGTTTTATGTAATCCAAGGTTAATCAAAAGTCTAAATTGCATTCAATGAAATGATATATTTACATAAACATGCAACAATTCTTTTGTATCTGCATATCTAACTCCCAAGTCTTACTCTTTCTATGCATGCAATCTAAATCCTTCATATCAATTCAGATGCATCATCATTATAACTTCTCAAAAGTGTGCAAAAAAAAACTAAAAAAAAACTAAAAAAAATTCAATGTTATGTAGAACTAGGAACATCTAAATAAACAAATCTTATTAGAAAACGAAAATCAACATTGCTCGGCTGATAAAAAAGATTCTTCGTTGTACATAATCCAGGTTGCGCGGAAGAAGAGCGAGGGGAAGAAGAAGGCCGAAGGGGGAAGAAGAAGGCCGAAGGGGGAAGAAAAAGGCCGAAGGGGGAAGAAGAAGGCGGAAGATGCGGTCCTGGTCGAGGAAGAAGAGAGGGGAAGAAGATCACGGGGACGAAGAAAAACCTGGTAGCGATTCACGGGATTCGGAGACAAGGGGACGAGCACGCGGGGAAGAAGATCGCGGGGAAGAAGATCACTAGGACAAGCACGCGGGAGGGCGATCCACGGGATACGGAGGAAGATTCAGAGGAAGAAATTGTGCGTGGGAGATTGAGAGGAAGAAGATCGCGAGCGGGCGGGAAGGCGAGGGACAAAACAAGTCTTTTTCACGCTCTGAAACTGTGCCACGGGGAGGATATCACTTTCCGCTTTTCTTCCGCATTAACTTTATTTTGCCGCAAAGCTTCGAGCCAAACAGGAAATAGTCGTGATTTGGGGCCGCGAAGCCTCAAAAAAGCGGCCCCAAACGGACCCTTAGTTAACTTTTTTATTCAACTGTATTTTAATTAGCATTCACAATGTTACTTAATATTCAAATTTAGCACTTTACTTTTTGTAGTTTTAAAAATTGTACTTTACATTATAATTTTAAGATTTACTTATAGGCATTTTCAACTTCCCTAAGGGATCAATATCTAGGACTCCATTAAAGTCCTTTATTACTTGAGCGATACATATACTTGCATTATTTTTAAAGGGGATTTGACAGTTTAAAGATTTTAAAAAGATAAAACTATTTTCAGTGAAGTTATATTTGTTGGCACTAATTTGCATATTTTTTATTCTATCTGCCGTGTATATTTTATAATATTAAAAAAAATTTGCAAAATTAACACACTAAATCCACCTGCATCAACTACGCAAGTATATGTATCGTTTCAAGTAATTTAGGACTTTCTTTAAAAACCTACTATCAAACCAACAGAAAAAGCTATAACTTCTTAATAATGACTTATAAAGACTTCAATCTAAATTACAGATAAAAATGATAGGAGAATGGTGTCAAAATATTTGTAAGGAATTAAAACTAAATTTTTGTGCAATCTAAAATAAAGGAGAAAGCAAGAGCAAGGTTTACTAACAAATTTTAAAAGAATAATAAGTTTTAAAAGACTAATAATGTTTAAAAGAGTTCAAGTATTAAGAAAAGATCATTCCCCTTGCAAAGAGATCTTAATCAGTGTAGTAATTTAACTATTAAAAATATAAATGTTGTATTGTGACAAATAGAAGAATACCTACTCTCCACCCCCTCTCAGTGCTAGCAAAGAAAATTGACTAACCTTAAGTTTGTTTCAGCTTGTGTAGTAGTGATGGGTAGATTCTACCTTATTGCTTCTAGATTACCCACTATTCCCTCTTTATAAAACCTACTAGGGACCCTTAGATCTAAACTCAAGATCAAATTGACAAAAAGAATCTAGTCTGTCACCCTAGAAACATCAATTCTTAACCCATCAAAATTTATCTCCCTATCTTTTTGCACTTCCCCTCAAATGATCACGACGACTCTTTATGTTGTTAAGTGTGGTACTCACTAGTTGAGTGAAATCATAGCCCTCTCGGATCATTATATTTTGCAACAGATTTTAACATTAAAAATGGCTAGTTTGTAATGTAAATGAAGAACCGGTGAAAATACCCTAAAAATTTTTTTAATTAAAAACAAATATTTAAATCATTCTCATCTCACCATCTTAATTCTCATATTTAAGGAGGAAGAAAGGAAAACTTCTCAAAATTCATGGAGATAAAACAATAACACATGATTTGTATTGAAAGTCAAGTCTTAACGACAAAAAACTTAAACATAAATACAAAGTACTTATCTTATGTCTTGTCCCTAAGAAATTCCTGAAGTTTCCTTCAAGCAATCTCCAAAATATTCTTACATAATCAAAGACTCACAAATATGAACTAACGCACCCACAAGAGCCTCTCTAACTCCTTTAAAGCCATTTCAAAGCTCCCTTTTCGTTCAGTAATTGACCCCACTTTTGAAAAAAAACCAAGGGTCACTTCAAGAATCCCTTTAAAATTTGTCCAAATATAATGCATCTTTTAGAGAAACCATTTCTAGCATAATGGCGCCACTATGGGGCTCTATGGAACCCATCACATTGGGTTGCCAGTATTATGGTGCTAAAGGTTGTTGTTATGGCGCCATATGATGTTGTGCCATTTAGCTTTATTTTTGTCGTCATTTTCTCTAAAGATCTTTTTCCTCATTCCTAAAACCAAAAACATGTAATATACCTTCCTTTATAGTGTAATATCATAAAAAAATGTGCAAAAAATGAAGATTTATAGTACATTAAAAACATGTAATTTTAAGGTGTATCAATTGGCTTTCTCATTTACAAGAACATGATCATTTCATCTAAAGGAGGAACAACTATGGGCATGGGTTACCCTTCTCTTATTTCCACATGTGTATAACCATCTTTAAAGCATATTGGAAAAGTTAGTTTGGAAACATATGTAAAGCATACTGGTTCAAGATCCAGGGGTGGAGGTTCGAGAACTTGTACCTCTAGTACTTCTACTCTAGACACTGTATCAGAGCAATTATTCATATAATAAGGAAATATCTAACTTTAAAGAATCAGATACAAGGATTAGAGGTACACTTGGACCACAATGATGAGTATTTGTAGAGGAAAGTTGATTATGATGCTACTTTTAATGAGACTCTAGTGAAATTTCTTAGGGCAGTCATTTAGTTGAATTTTCTACTTGCCCCAGATTTTCTCTATATGAGAGTGGTAGAGAGATGGATGAGGATGTTGATATTGATGATGATGAGGTAAAGGAGGAGGATGATTAGATTGTTTTTCTTTTACTTTAGATCTAGTATTTGGATTTCCTTTGTTATTCATTTGAGGTATTATAGTTGGATTGTAGTATGTGTACTTTGGTTAGTATTTTTAGGTTTACATGAATGTTGGACTGTTGTGTTGCACTTTTTCATTTATGGTTTAATTTCTTGCTTCTTTTTGCTCCACTTTATATTAATGTGTTTTAGAGTAGTTATTACTTTATGCTTATGTAGAGAAACATGTTGAATAGTTTTACCATTGCCCAACACCTATCTTTACTACTTGTACTTGTACTATTCTCCTGTTTACAACTCTTAATTTTTTTCTATCTTTCTTCATATTTATTATGAGCTATACTTTTTTAAATTAATTAAAATTTTCAGTTTTGAGGAAGGGAGAAAAACCTTTTACAACTAAACCTTATTTGTCCTCAATAAACTATATTTTTGAAATTATTTTATTATGGTCTGTGGCATGTGGAGTTAGCTTCAGATAACAATATTTTTAATTTTATAAATGTCATAGTAGACTTAAATAAAAGTTTTAAATAATAAAGGTTAGTTTTAGGGTTAAGATAAGAGTATAAGATTATGCTTTTACTATTCAATGCAAAGGAAATTGTATATTTGAAATATTAAGGATATTAGATAAAACTTAAAAAGAAAGAATTGAGAGTCTATGAAAAAAAAATTTCAAAGCTATTACACATGTATCAAGTAAAGAAATGTGAGAAGTTTTTAACTTTAAGAAGATAATGGTGAAGTTTAAAATCATTTAAGGCTATCTAGGTAATCTTCACATAAAAAGAAAAGAAAAGAAAGGATTGAAAATGATCCTATAAGAAAAAGAAAAGAAAAAAGAAAAAAATATGCGAGGAGAAGCTTAAGGATATGCATAATCAAAAATTGGCTTTACTTGAATCATCTTAAGGAAAGGGACTTCATTACATTCCTAAATTCATTTTTAAAAATTTATTAGCATCTTTACAATTAGAGTTCTCTTGAAATTATTTTTCTTTTAATTCTTCTAAGCATCCTCAATATGACAAATTATAGTTATTCTTGAAATGAATAGAAAATCAAAACTCTTAGACTTGATTACTAGATATTCCTACTTTCATAGTTTTAACCTGCGTTATTTAAATTTTTTTTGAAGTTTCACTATTGCATTTATAGAAATCCTTAGTAAAACTCGTTACCATAAGTTATGAAATTTTACATAGCACAAGGAGTTACTTGAGTACAAGTAACATTTAAGTTTGAGGGAATTGATACACCTTAACATTACCTATTTTTTATATGCATTTAATGTTAAATTACCTATTTTTAATATACATATAATGTAAATTACCTATTTCTAATATACATTTATTGTTAATTTTATGCACATTTTTTATGATATTGCGCTTTAAAAAAATGTATTTTTCATGTTTTTGGTTTTAGGTACAAGGAAGGGATCTTTAGAGAAAATGAGGAGAAAATGGAGCAAACTGACATAACATCATATGGCGCCATAGCGCTATTTCACAGAGGTGATGGGCGTCATAGCATCCCAGAGTGGTGTTATAGTGCTAGAAACAATTTCTCTAGAAGATGCAATGAAGTTGAATAAATTTTGAATGGGTTCTTGAAGTGACCCATGGTTATTTTAAGATTTTTATTAAATGGGACTATTCAAAAGGGGGCTGAGAAGAGGTTTAGAGAGGCTGTAGTGGGTGTGTGAGTTCATATTTGAGATAGTTTGTATTGTGTAAGAAGAGTTTGGAGATTGCTTAAAGGAAACTTCAGGAATTGGTTGGGGAGAAGACATAAGATAATTACTTTGTAATTATGTTTGAGTTTTTTTTGTTAAGACTTGGCTTTCAATACAAATCATGTGTTTTTTCCTTTATCTCCATGAATTCTGACAAGTTTTTCTTTATTTCTCCTTGCATTTGGGAATTAATCATGTTGAATGAGAATGACTTAAATATTTCTTTTTAATTTAAAATTTGTGATGGTATTTTTACTGGTTCTTAATTTACTTTACAAACTGGTCATTTGTGATGTTAAAATTTGTTGTGAAACAAAATGACACGGGAGGGCTATGATTTCACTCAACTAGTGAGTACCACACTTAACTTTGGAAAGAACTAGGGGATGTGCAAATAGATAGGGAGATAAGTTTTGATGGGTTAGGAATTGATGTTTTTAGGGTGAGAGGATGGATTCTTTTATCAGTTAGATATTGAGTTTGGATCTAAGGGTCTCTAGTAGGTCTTATAGAGAGGGCACAGGGAGTAATATAGAAGTGAGAGGATATAATCTATTTAGCACTACTACGCAAGCTAGAACAAACATATGGTTAGTCAATATTCTTTGTTAGCACCGAGAGGGGGTAAAAAATAGGTATGCTCCAAAATACTAAATTTTATGTTTTTAATCATTCAATTCATACACTGATTAAGATCTCTTTACAAGGGTAAAGATTTTTTCTTAATATTTGAACTCATTTAAACTTTATTAGCATTTTAAACTTTGTTAGTATTTTAAAATATCTTCTTACTTTCTGATTAAATAGAGATTGCATATAAATTTAGTTTTAATCCTTTACAAATATTTTAACACCATTTTCCTATCATTTTTATTTGCAATTTAGATAGAAGTTTTTTATGTCATTATTAAAAAGTTACCACTTTCCCTTTGGGTTTTATACTAGGGTTTCTATATTATTTGAAATGATATGTATACTTGTGTGGTAATTGACAACGACTTTATGTATGTTAAGAAATACAAGAATTTGATATTGCTGCTAGAAGATTTAAATCCCCGGCAACGTACACCAAAAACTTGACAACAGTTATAGATTTGATAAAGATGTGTATAAAATATTCAATAATTACAAAGCCACACTTATCAATGCAAGTATACGTATCGCTCAAGTAATATAGGGCTCTAATAGAGTCCTGGATATCGATCCCACAGGGAGTAATATTAGAGGCTACGAACTTGAGATTTAGAAAATCAATACTTAATCACAGCAACTTTAATTCGCATAATTTTTACTAATAGGCAATTGAAATAAAAATTAATTTTTATAAACTCTCAATCAACTAATTCTACTAATAAAGTTTCTAATGTGAAGTTCAATATATAAGAAAACATCTTTCTCTTTGTCAAGAAATTTAAGTGAATGGATAGATTGAATCTGTTCAAATTGTGTTGTTCCAAATAGGAGCATACCTATTCTTTACCTTTTGGACCAGGCATAAAGAACATTGACTAATCCTATGCTTGGTTACTGAATCTGCGGCTAGTCTGAGAGGATATTTGCTCTCACTTTGGAGCTCCCACGTTCCCTCTCATGAGGGCTAACATACACTTCAGCACCCAAATGATAGGACCGAATTGAGGATTTTAGTCTGTCACTCTAAAATCTTCAATTCTACGCCCGATAATTTTTATTTCCCTATTTATTTGCAACCAACTTTAAAGGACTTTGACCTCCCTAAATCTTGGATGTAATCCTCACTTTAGTTGTAAAACTCAACATATTATAACAAATCAATTGACCAGATTGAAAGTAAATTAAGATTAAAGTAACAAGATCATCACAACTTCTTTAACATTCTAATGGCACAACCAATTTAAGTCATCATTTCACAAAATCTCAAGATAAGGGGAAAGACAGAGAAAACTACTCAGAACTTATGGAGAAGATATGACAAAACTTGGATTTCGTATATAAAAGCAAAGTCATACAAACTACAGTAAGTAAATACAACTTATCTCTAATTCCTCCCCAAGTAACTCCTCAAAGTTCCTCAAAATCTCCTTCTTTCTTTACAGCACACAGAATTCTCTTTTGAAGTGGCAAGGAGGAAGAAATATCTCACTTTCCTTCCACTCTTACAATCGCTCAAAGAATTCCTCACAATACCTAACCCTAAATTACACTCCCCTGGACACCTATAGACCTCTCGACACTCTCTAGACACTCTGGACTCTCCAAACTATATTGTTTTTGCCTCCAAAATGTTTCTCGTAAAGTTGTAGAAGAGTTTTCAAGAGTTGCCTATGTGTCCCTTCAAAAATCATCCACATTCAATGCATCTATTGAGAGAACTGTCGTTCTCACCGTCGGCGGCCTTGATGGCGCCGTCGATGGCCTTCTAGAATATTTAATTTTGGACTCTCAGGAAAAACCCACCGTCGGTGCCCAAGATCAAATCTTCATATTTTGGTCCTTTTTGCTCTAAATTCGCTCCTTTTTGCATCTTTTTGCTCCAATGACCATAATTCAACATACCTGCAACAAAACTTCAAAAACACCTTTCTTTAAAGTGCAATATCATCAAAATCAGTGTAAAATAGGTATGAAAATCTCAACATATTTTTCTTTGGTCAAAATCCCCCAAACTTAACTATTACTTGTCCTCAAGTAATTTTAGTACTACATAAAAGTTATGATCTACTGTGGTAAAGTTTTAATTCATAAATACTATAAGTTTGATTTAACTAAATATCATAGTAAGATTTTCAGAAAAATTTCAAATAATTAAATTAACTCTGTAGGTACAAGACTATCTGGTCATCAAGTTTAAGAGTTATAGTTTTCAATTCATTTCAAGAATGACTATATGTTGTAATATCAAGTCATTTAGAATATTCAAATGATAGGAACTTCATGAGAACACTACTAGTAAAGATACTATTCCATAAATATAAGTTTAGGAATGTATTTAGGTTTTCCCTTTAGGCAGGCCCAAGTTAAGCCAATTTTTTACTAAGCATCTCCTCAAGCTTCTCCTCACTTATATATTTTTTTCTTTTTCATTTGGATTTCTTTCAATCCTATATATTTTTCTTTTCTTTTCATGGATTGTTGTCAATTTTTTCTTTTTCTTTTTCAAGTGAAGATTACTATATTTGGATGGCCTTTAATAATTTTAAACTTTCTTTTCTTTCCCTAAATTTGAAACTCAAAGCATTCCTTTGCCTTATAAGTATTTCATAGCTTTTACATCATTGAGCCCCAATCTTTGCTTCTTAAATGAATTATTAAGATTCTTAATATTTCAAAATATATTTTTCCTTACTTTAAATAATTAATTATAGTCTTATTCTCTTATACTAAATATCTTAATCTACAAAATTAATTTTCCTTACAAAAATATTCCTTTAAATCTACAATAATATTTAAATATTTACAAAATATAGTTGTCTGAATTAAATTCACTACAAAAAAATCATATTAATAGTTTTTTAAAATATTTAAATGGAGAACATATAATAGTTAATCTTTTTCTTCCCTCCCCCAAACTTAAATTTTTCAATATAGAATGATACAGGTGGAAAGAAAGATTCTAAATATAACTCATACCTCAGTACTTTAGGCATTTTCATCATTCTGGAATTTTTGCAGTTCCTTCTCAAAATTTTACTTCAACTGGTCTGTAATATTAGGAGCTTTCTATACATATAAATCATTAGAGAAGTTGCTGGGTAATGAAATTTTGAAATAATTAAAAAACTAAACATTATACAAACACAATATTTCACTAACGCATCACAATACTAAATAAAAACAATTACAAATACATCACAATGCAAAAAAAAATCACATCGCATTACAATTTTACAAAGTACTAATTAAAGTCTATTACAACTACAAATGGAATTTTTAAACTACAACACTAAACACTTATGAAAACATAAAATAAAATAGACAATAAAATGAAAGTACATACAGACAAACATCTATCTCTATTACAAAATCACAAAAAAAAATTATATTAGTCACTATCATAAATCAAAATCCCATACTATATCCTTGTCTCCTTGGACAGCAGGTGGATTGGGCTGATACTGAGTATAACGGGGGCATTCATGAAAAGTAACATCAGGCTCACCTCTGTAGTGTCGGGCCTGAGCTTCATAGTAAGTTATCTCGAAGTCAGAATGTCTCTGTAGGTACTCACTATCATAATCATGTCTATATTCTAATCCCCCAATTCTTTCATTTATTTTCTCTATACTTTTCCGCTATAAGGTTAACTCATTCATTAAATCGTGAAGGGTAGGGGAACTAGAGAAAGGAAGGTCATAAATAGTAGAGGGGTTATCTATACTAGTAGAAGGTTCGTTACTCTTACTCCCAAATCTCCTCCTTCATGGGATTCATACGTAAATTAGCTTTACTAATGGGTTTCATAGGGTAAACCCATTCTTCATCATCTCCAGCTTCAATTCCAGAAAGTTCGCAAAGTGCATAAATGCGGTCAGGATGCCCCAAACCTCCACTTGATTCACTCATTTTCGTGGTCAAAATATTCTTATAAATAATTCTCCCCACATTTATAGTTTGATTATTCTGAAAACAGAAATTCAGAATAGCTTTATCTCTTGTTACCTCATTTTGGTGATAGGTTGGTAACAAAGTAGAGGAAATAAAATAGTGTCACGCTTTAGATGTGACATTTAACATGGAAGCAGAAAAAATTTACCCGTTCTTGCTGCTTTATCTTCCATGTCCCTTTCCCATCAGTGAGAAAGTTAATGACATCGTTCAGTGGGCCTTCCATTGTACTGAAAGTTTCATAATTACAAATGTAGGAGTCTGGGACTTCATAAAATGAGTTAATGCAGGCGGCACTAAACTCAACAGAAAACTCTATTACTCGAATGGTTCCGTCCTCAAAATAGAACATATTGGCATAAAATTCTTTCACAATATTTACAACAGCTTTATTGGTGGTATAACAGAAATTTTCCCACCTCCGTTCGTAATGACTCGTTCAACTTCTCCTCCCGGACTCTCAAAAACATGATCTTGAATACATTTCTTTCCTTGAAATACTGAAGTAAATCTAGACTGAGCCTTTGCAATGATGAAGCAAGACTCATCAAACTCAAGTCGCCTCTTTTGTCATAGAGCCATTTCAATCTAATCAAAATTATAGAAAAATTCCAAAATATACTTCAAATTTGCAAATAATGGCTTCTAAGAGTGACTCTGAGAGTTCAAAACTAAGTTCCATAAATTTCTTCCAAATATTTTCTTCACATTCTCAATTTTTTTAAATTTCCTCAATGTGGAAGAAATTCATGGTGAAAAATAAATATTCTTAGGTTGGAGTGAAGCTCTTACCGAGAGATGATAAAATCTGGTGTCTAAAAGCCTTGAAATTGCCCCAAATCCAAGTCTTCAAGCCCTACATCAAAATTTTGGTTTTTTAGGAGGACGGGGATGATGAATAGTGGCTGTTGACTGGTCAAAATCGCGGTTAAAAGTATTTTTTTCAGTATCTTGTCGTTGGCGGTGTCTTCAGCTCCGTCAACAAGCTCTATTGAATTAAATAGCTTAAGTCTCGAGAAAAATCTACCATCGGCGGCGTCGATGGCGCCGTCAGCAAGACTTTTAAAATTGGTTCAATTTCCAAATTTTTGCAATTCTGATCAATTTTAAGCCTCATCGACATCCTTTCAATCATTCTAGACATAAATTTTAAGTGATTAAATGATGTACTAACACAAATAAACATTCACAACATAAAATATCACAATTATATATAAATCCAAGGGTTACAATACACGTTACACGACAAACATAAGTTTGGTGTTTTCTCAACCTTAATACATCAATTCAGCGTCGCAATCCAAGCCACAACACTCTAAGCACTGAAAACAAACATTCTATGCTCAATATCAACTATACTGAGATCTAAAAGCAAAATTTGAAAGCTAATTAAACACATAAGTTCAAATCAAATCACATATATAGACATATAGGTAGTAAAGTAAATATACTACTCCTCTGATTCAGTGCATGTTTCTCCCCTAATATCGCCATCGATTAAACATAAACTAAGAGGTTATAGAAAGGTCGGTATGAGAATTCTTCAGTAGAGTCCTCTTCTATCAATCCCATATTTCTCATAAATTGTATCAAACTTCCTTTGATATGTCCAGAGTGATCAAAATGCTCTTTCATCCTCCAGTCTAGATGATCAAAAAAATTAGAGATATTATTAATTCCATTCATAACATTTTGTACCTCTTTCTCTAGTTTCTTGATTTTGTGAAGGATCACTAGTGTCTTGTCAAGAACTAAAGGCTGAATAGGAAGTGAATTCTGAGACGATTGATCCACAATAATAGTCATATCATTTTTATCTTCATTGGCTGGGAACTTCTCAGTTGGGTCCAAAGGCTTCCAAGTTAGAAGTACCTTTTCCCAATTCTCATAAGATACTTGAAACTGACTGTAAAGTAAGAAAATTGTTAAAGGATGACCAAGCCCATAAGTTGATCCATGAACGATCAGGCCCAAAACCAACTTAACAGTTATCGATCCAATATCAATCGGGAGTCCCATTAGAATACAATAATTCACAATAGCACTCTCTTTACTAACTTTACCGATCCTCATCCTCGGTAATAGCTTTTTAGAAATGAAGGAGTGTCAATGTTTAGAAACGGGGTTTAGAAGTGTAGCAGAGAAACTAACATACCCGTTTTCTCTCATTTCCCAGTCTTCAGACTCGTCCGTCAAATATTGGTAAATTTCACTTATCATATTTCTTGTCGGGACGAAGTTGGAATAATGGTAGACAAGAATATTCTCGAACATATATAACTCATTAATCTGTGTAGGAGTAAAAGTTATCCATTTGCCTCACACATAGATGACTCCCTGGTTGAATCCATGCAAATTAGCATAAAACACCTTCACCACAAGAACGAATACAACAGCTGTAGTGTAGCAAAACACTTCCTATTGTCGTCGCACAATCATCTCTTCAATTATTGTTGAAGGATTGCTCAATCCTTGATTCTCGAATCATCTTTCTTTGATTAATATCCTCTTTGTCAGCACTTTGTTGAAGATTCGTTGCGCCTCGGAACTAATGAACTTGCTCTGGTTGAACACTATAAATCTAAGGATTTCAGTGGAATTGGAAGCCATAGGGATGAATTTGGTGGAGTTTCACTTCATTTTTGGGGTAATACGAATTTAAGAATAAAATTTGGAAGTTTATGGGGAGTAAATCTCGCCCATAATCTCAATAAAAATAAGAATAACTATGGGTTGCCTCCCAAAAAGCTCTTAGTTTAACGTCGTCAGCACGACCTATTCAAATATTATTCAGGTTGACTGACCATTAAAACAACTTTAAAATTTGATCTTTTACCATCAAAATATGACTTTAATATATGTACATTTACTTTAAATCTATCCTTAATCTTTTGATCTTCAATTTCAACAGCTCCGTAAATATAAACTCAAGTCACGGTAAAGGGTCCTAACCAACAAGACTTCAATTTCCCAGGGATAAACTTCAGCCTTGTATTGTAAAGCAAAATTTTTTATCCTGGTTCAAAGTTCTTTTGGTTAATTTTCCGATCATGCCATAACTTTAGTTTCTCTATAAATTATGTCGTTGTCATAAGATTCATTTCTTAATTCTTCCAATTCATTCTTATGTAGCAATCTCTTCTCACCAGCATCTTTCAAATTATAATTAAATTATTTAATCGCCTAATATGCTTTATGCTCCAATTCTACTGGTAAGTGACAGTCTTTCTAAAAATCAGCCTATAAGGAGTCATTCCAATAGGAGTTTTATAAGCAGTCCTGTAAGCCCATAATGCAGTATCCAGTCTAGTAGACCAATCAACTCTATTAGGGTAAGTCTTCTCAAGTATTTGTTTAATCTCTCTATTAGAAACTTCAGCTAACCCACTAGTTTGAGTGTGAAAGTCCTGTAAGCCCATAATGCAGTATCCAATCTAGTGGACCAATCTATTCTACTAGAGTTTATAATCTTATTAGAAACTTCAGCTAACCCACTAGTTTGAGGGTGATAAGAAGTAGAGATTCTATGAATAACATTAAATTTTTCTGCCAATCTCTGAATGTATTTATTTCTAAAATGGGATCCTTTGTCAGTGATAATCACTCTCGGCATTCTGTATCTACTGAAAATATTTTAAATTAAAAATCCTGAAATACTTTTAGCATCACAATGAGGTAAGGCTTGTGCTTCAATCCACTTTAAAACGTAGTCTACCGCAATTAAGATGCATAAGTTCCCAGATGAAGGAATAAATGGTCCCACAAAATCTAATCCCCAAACATCAAAGATCTCAACTTCTAACATGAAATTCAGAGGCATTTCATTTCTTCTAGATATATTGCCTACTCGTTGGCATCGATCACAAGTTTCTTGGTAAACATCTCTAAAGAGAGTAGGCCAATAGAATCCAGCTTGTAAAATTTTATAAGCAGTTTTATCAGTTCCAAAATATCCTCCAAATTCAGAATCATGAAATTTCTAAATAATTAATTTAATTTCTTCATAAGGTACACATCTTCTCATAATAAGATCCTTACATTGTTTATATAAATAAGACTCATACCAAAAATATGCTTTCACATCATGAATGAATTTTCTTTGTTGTTGCAATGTCAGCATAAGTGGCAAAATATCACTTACAATATAATTAACAACATCAGCATATCATGGTATTTTCCACTCATTAATATTATAGAGTTGTTCATCAGGGAAACTGTCTGTAATTTCATTGTCGGTGTCAGATAATTCATGATATTCTAATCTTGATAAATGATCAGCAATTTGATTATTAGTTCCCTTTCTATCAATAACCATAAAATCAAACTCTTGCATCAAAAGTATCCATCTAATTAACCTTGGTTTGGCATCCTTATTTTGCATCAGATATTTAATAGCAAAGTGATCAGTGTGCACAACACATTTAATCTCAATTAAATAAGATCTAAATTTGTCAAAAACATACACTATAGCTAGTAACTCTTTTTCAGTAACAATGTAGTTAATTTGAGCATCATTAATAGTTTTACTAGCGTTGTATATATCTTTAAAAATCTTATCATACCTTTATTCAAGAACAGCTCCAATAACATAATCACTAGCATCACAAATCAGTTCGAATGGTTTCTCCAAGTTAGGTGAAACTATTATAGGAGCTGTGATTAGCTTTTCTTTTAATAACTCAAAGGCATTTAAATAGTCTTCAGTAAACTCAAAATTCTTGTCCTTTTCTAAGAGTTGGCATAGAGGTTTGGTAATTTTTAACTTTAATAAAACGTCTGTAAAAACCAACATGTATAAGAAAACTTCTAACCCCTCTTACATCAATAGGAGGTGTTAATTTAGATATAACTTGAATTATTTCTGGGTCTACTTCCATACAATTTTCCAAAATTTTATGCCCTAACATTATTCCTCTTGCAACCATAATTTGACATTTCTCCCAATTTAGAACTAAATTAGTTCTTTCGCATAACTCCAAAAATTTTTCAAGATAATTTAAGCATGCGTCAAATGATATTTTAAATACAAAGAAATCATTCATAAACACTTCTATTCCATCATTGATTAACTTACTAAATATAAACATTATACATCTATGGAATGTTGAGGGTGTATTACATAATTTGAAAGGCATTCTTTGAAAAGCAAAAGTTCCAAAAGGACTAGTAAATGTTGTCTTTTCTTGATTCTTAGGAGCAATAGGAATTTGTTGGTAGCCGGTCATATCCATCTAAAAAATAAAAATATTTGTCCCAGCAAGTCTATCCAATATTTGGTCTAGGAATGGTAAAGGGAAGTGATCTTTCCTAGTGGCAGTATTTAATTTTCTATAATCAATTCAAATACCCCACTCACTAACTTGTCTGATAGGTATTAATTCATTATTCTCTTGTGCTTCAACAGTCACCCCTCCTTTCTTAGAAACACAATGAATTGGACTTACTCAAGGACTGTTCGAAATAGGATATATAATTCCAATGTCCAACCATTTAAAAAAAAAATTTGACTACGTATTTGATCATTGGGTTCAATCTCCTTTGTGGATCAACTCTTGGTTTATATTGTTTATCTAATATAATTCTGAATCTCTTTTGTGGATCAACTCTTGGTTTATATTGTTCATCTAATATAATTATGTACATACATATCGAAGGACTGATTCCCTTAATATCAGCTAAGGTCCAACCAAAAGCTTTTTTATATCTTTTTAATGTATCTAACGAAGGACTGATTCCTTTAATATCTGCTAAGGTCCAACCAAAAGCTCTCTTATATCTTTTTAATGAAGGACTGATTCCTTTAATATCAGCTAAGGTCCAACCAAAAGCTTTCTTATATCTTTTTAATTTATCCAAAAGTCTTTGCTCTTACAAATCATTTAACTCTGAAGATATAATAACAGGTAATGTAAATGAGTTTCCCATAAACACATACATCAAGTGGTTAGGCAATGTTTTCAACTCAAGTTCAGGTGATTTATTCAGCATCTCAAGTCTCTCCTGAACATAATCTAATTCTTCATTTTCTATTTCGTCCAAAATAACTTCATATTTATCTTCAAAATCTAATATTTCCTGAACATAATCTAATTCTTCATTTTCTAATTCATCCAGAATAACTTTATCACTATCTTCAAATTATCTTTCTCTTCAAAATGTTCTTTAAAATGCTCGTTCAATAGATGTTCACTAATTTCCATGCGAAAACATTCATTATCTCTTTCAATAGCAGGATATTTCATAGATTTCCTAATGTTAAAAGTCACTTCTTGATCATTAACTCTCATAGTTAATTCTCCTTTTTGAACATCTACAAGTCACTTCTTGATCGTTAACTCTCATAATTAATTCTCCTTTTTGAACATCTATCATAGCTCTTCCAGTAGCTAAAAAAGATCTCCCTAAAATTATAGGTATTTCTTTATCTTCCTCTATATCTAAAACAATAAAATCCACAAGAAAGATAAATTTATCAACTTTTACTAACACATCTTCTATAACTCCCTTAGGATAAGTAACTGAATGATCTGCTAACTGAAGAGTTACAGAAGTAGGTGAGACTTCTCCTAATCTTAATCTTCCGAAAATTGATAGAGGCATAAGATTAATGCTGACTCTCAAATCACATAAAGCTCTTCCATAGAATCTTTCACCGATAGCACACGGTATAGTGAAACTACCTAGATCTTTTAATTTTTCAGGAAATTTTTCTAAATAATTGCACTACACTCTTTACTAAGTGCAACAGTCTCATTATTAGTGAACTTCCTTTTCTTGTTCAAAATATCTTTCATAAACTTCACATAATTGGGCATTTGCTATAAAGCTTCTGATAAAGGAATATTTACCGTTAATTTTCTAAGAATTTCTATACACTTGGAAAATTGTTTATCCTTTTTATGTTGCTTCAATCTTTGAGGAAATGGTGGTGGAGGTTTCTCCACAGTAATTTTCATTGGTGTAAGTGGATATTCTAAATCTGGGTATTCATGATCCTTTTCTCTTTCTGAATCCACTTTCTCTTTTTCAGTTTTCATTTCTTTCTGCTTTATTATTTCCAATTCTTTTCCACTTCATAATTGTATCTCTTTTATTGGTTCATTTCCTTGATCTTTAGGATTTAATTCCATAGTACTAGGAAAAGTTCCCAATGTTCGATTACTAAGGGGAGTAGCGTTATGCCCCAATTGGTTCTCAATATTCTTGATAGTAGTTCCTTAATTTTGTAGCTGGTTCCCTTGAATTTGTAATTGATTTCCTTGATTTTATAATTATTGACCCATGTTCAGTATCAGCTCTTCCATAGACAACTTTTTTTCCTTAAATTGAGTGTTACGGTTAAATCCTGAAGGATAAGAAGGTTTATAATTAACATTTCCTTGGTTGGATGATTTTCCCAATGGGTTGTCGGCATTATTTCGGGGATGGTTTGTGGGGTTGCCCGTAAGAAGTTGTTGGTCGCTGGAATCAAAATCCCATTCCGCTTCGGAAGGACGTTGAAGTATGAAATCAAACTGACCTCATATTTTTCATAGTTTAAAAAGAAAGAGCATTGTACCACAAATTCTGTATCTATCCCAAAGGATAAACACAAGACTTGAGGATGATGCTCGATCAAATAAACTAGTGACGTCCGTTTGGTCTGCAGAGGATGAGGCTCGATCAATTAAACTAAGGAAAGTATGACGTCCGTTTGGTCTGCAAAACCTTGGGTGAGGGTTGATCAAATAAACTAGAGAAAGTTATGCCATCCGTTTGGTCTGCGAAACCAATGTATTTGCCGACAAGTTCCCATATTTAATATAAAGGATTAAATAGGGTTTATATTAAGCTGGGTTTGGACATGCTTCCTAGAAGGGCAAACCCATAGTTAATTACATCTTAAATGACCAAAGTCACCTAAGAAGACTCTCGATAAAAATCATGAAATATTCTTAAATGACCAAAGCCACCTAAGAAGACTCTCGATAAAAATCAAGAAAAATTATCTTCAAAGAATTTCAAAGGGTAGGACTCTTCAACGCTTTTAAATGACCAAAGTCACCTAAGAAGACTCTCGATAAAAATCAGGAAATATTATCTTCAAAGAATTGACCAAAGTCACCTAAGAAGACTCTCGATAAAAATCAGAAAATATTATCTTCAAGGAATTTTAAAGAGTAGGACTCTTCAACGAAATTGGACGTAGAGGTGTGAAAGGGGATTGTTCCAAATTTGGAACATTTTATTGTAGAATCNAATATTAAGTTTAATAGGCCTCTGAGGTATCCAGCAAGTTAGGAGGGGGAAGCAGGTCCATGCCACCCTCTCACCAACTGGTGAAAAGTCTCAAGTCCATTTAAACTCATTATGTTGCTTAATAGTTCATCCTGTGAATACCCTTATTACTCAATGAACATTGATGTCTCAATTATCCCTAAGAAAAGGGATAATTATCATTTGTCAATCAGTTTAAGAATTATGTGGGTGAAGACCCTTAAAGGGGCAAGTTAGTGTAATTTGAACACTTAGCCAAATTTTAATCCTAATTGGGCTTAGTGGTGTTTCAAGGATGTTTGATATGATTATGTTTATTTCTCTAATCTTTAGTCAATTTTGATTTAGCCTAAGTCACCACTAAGCCCTTAAGACCTAGGTGAGTGTCTTAGTAATTGGGCTTAGTGGTGTTCCAAGGATGTTTGATATAATTATGTTTATTTCTCTAATCCTTGTTTAATTAGATGTTTCAAGGATGTTTGATTTTGTTATGTTTATTTCTCTAATCCTCTTTTAGTCATTTTTTTTTAGCCTAAGTCACCACTAAGCCCTTAAGACCTAGGTGAGTGTCTTAATTAGTTTTAATTTAGCCTAAGTCACCACTAAGCCCTTAAGGCCTAATTCTCTAATCCTCATTTAGTCAATTTAGATTTGGCCTAAGTCACCACTAAGCCCTTAAGACCTAAATGAGGTCTTAATTAGTTTTGAAAAGGGCTAAGCTTTAAGTGGTCATGATTCATGATTTGAATTTTATCTAAAAATCAAAATAGGGGTATTAAATTGATTAGTTATTGATTTCCAAAGTCATACCCCTAAGTCCAAGATCATTTAATTTTAATAAGCTTCCCAATTTTAATAATTTAGAAATTTATTGATCTTAACCAAGAAAGTGAGATTGGTTTCTACCAATTAACCCCTTTGTGTTTCAAACATCAATTAAATTGATTAAGATCAAAGGTTACCCATTTTCCCCCCTTGAATTAAGCCTAAATGTTAATTAGGGCAAGATTTCCAAAATCACACATTTACCCATAAGGCTCTAACACCTCATAATTTATCAAATTCAATTCAAATGACTTTGAAATTTTTATCCTACCTCATTCATGGGTTAATTTAGACATCAGTGAGAAAATGTGATTTTTCAAAATTTAATTTAATTTATATAATTATTTTCATGCAAAAATAGGATTTTCCAAAGAAAATTCCTAACTTGACTAAGGAAACTTCTAATCCCTTAAAATTTTTACTAGAGGTAGACCTAGACAAAAGAAGCCTTTGGATAAAATTTCATAATTTTTAAAAATTTCTGTGATTTATTATAATTATTTTTATTTCTGGCCTATTTAAAAAAAATAAAATATTTTAAGCAGTGAAAATTAAGTTTTATATTTTTGAAAAATCTCCCTAATGCCAGAGAACTGAGAGGAAAAAATTTTATATTTTTTAGATTTTTCTTTGATTTATTGAAATTATTTTAGTGATTTTAGCCTTTTAAAAATTATTTTTTAAGCTTTGAAATTCAATATCTTTATTTAGAAAATCAGGAGGAGAAGATTTTATATTTTTTTGAATTTTATTTGATTTATTGGCATTATTTTTAGTGAAAATTCATTTTAAAAGTTATTTTTAAGCTTTAAAATTCAATATCTTTATTTAGAAAATCAGGAAAAATAATATAATTATTCCTAAGTAATTAGGAAGTAATTTAGAATATTTCCATGAGTTTTATTATTTTTGTGATTTTTATGAATTTTTTAATTATTTAAATACTTAAAATAGGCCAAAAATTAAGTTTTTATTTTAAATATTATTTAATTTTTATAAAATATGCCTAATCACAACGAACTCAAAAAACTAAGTGTCATAATTTTTTGAGTTATAATTTGATTTTTAAAAATTCATTCACAGAGAACTCAAAAAACTAAGTTTCATAATTTTTTGAGTTATAGTTTGATTTTTAAAAATCATTCAAGTGTGAACTCAAAAAACTAAGTTTCATAATTTTTTTAGTTATATTTTGATTTTTAAAAATCATTTAAGTGTCAAGAAACTAAGTTTCATAATTTTTTGAGTTATATTTTGATTTTTAAAAAATCATTCAAGTGTTAAGAGTGGATATTTATCTTTAAAAATCAACTTAAGTTATCAAATGAACTCAAAATATTTTGAACTTTTTATAGTGAGTTCTCTAGATCATAAATTTATCTTTAAAAATCAATTTAAGTTATTAAATGAACTCAAAATATTTTGAAACTTTGATGACTATCTTTAAAAATCAAGTTAAGTTGTCAAATGAACTCAAAATAATTTGAAATTTTTATGATGAGTTCTCTGGTCAAATGAACTCAAAATATTTTAAAATTTTTATGATGAGTTCTCTGGATCATAAATCACAGCGGAGATATTAAATGAACTCAAAATATTTTGAAACTTTTATGATGAGTTTTCTGGATCATAAATCACAGTAGAGAGCAAAAATCAAGTCATTTAAATGTTTAAATTTTCCAATATTAATTATCTTAATGATTTAATGTTTGTAAAATTTAAAGACATTTTAAATGACTTGACCCATGAAATTATTTCTAATGGTTTCTCTAGTCATGTTGGACCTTCCAAAATTTTCTTAGGATTTTATGATCAATATGCTAATTTCCATGATTATTTCAAGGAGATGATGTGAAATAACTTGAAAAATATGGATCTCTATATAGGAACCTCCTATGACTTTGGAAAAATCAAAGAATATTTCCCCTTATAGAGGCTACAACATGTCAAAATTTCAAGCCAAGGTGATGTGTCAATATGCATGGAGAATCAAATGATTCTAAATAGTATTTAATTAATTAAAAAGAAAGTATGCACTAAATGGACTTGAAAATTATTCCACATTATTCTCCTCTGTTCACTGAGTAAGAGGGTATTTTTATTTTATTTTTGTGAATTTCTACACAAAGTTATGTATTTTCTAAGTTAAGGGTATTTAAATAAATAGGAAAAAAAACCCTATTTATCTATTTAAACAACGTGTGCTGACTAGATCCTGGGCAGCTCTGAAGGCATGTGTGGCGCGCTCTGGTTGGACGTCGGCGTCCACGTAGCTTGCTGACTCGGTCCGCTGTTTATGTTTCGAAGCGCTGTCCAGCTCGATCTCCCCCGTCCATTTAATACACACTCGATCAAACGACTCCCCGTCATCGTCCCCGATAGAATGATCCTGTGCCTGTCCATACTAAAACCTTAAGTCGGCCATAGACTCAACCAAATCACTTCGGGTTTGATCCTATGGACTCGTCTAAGTGAGACGAACACATCGATACAGTTAAGATGCCATGAAATTAAGCTTAAGTAAATGGGGAATCAAAATAAGATCAGGAGGAGGAGTTTTATATGTTTGCTCTGAGGAGGGAGGCTTCGATCAGAGGTGGTTGGCACGTTTGTTGGGGTCTAAGGAGGCTAGGGATTGAGTCCTTGGTCTTACTGTAAGGCCTAGGTACGAATTCAATCACAGCCAGATTTGAGTGTTGGTTTAGAGCTATGGTAGAGGCTCTATGGAAGGGGTATTTGATGGGGCTTTGGCTTCTTTCACTATTTTGAAGGTGTGGGTACAAGCAATTAAAGTTTGGTGGAGTGTGGAGGTGTAATGGGTTCTGTCCTGGTTTCCGGTAGGGTTTCAAGCTCAAAAGTTGAGCTCCGGCAATGGGAATAGGTGAGGGAAAATGGTTGGAATGCACTGAGGGGATCTTAGGGAAGCTCTGTGTGAATTTTGGTGAAACCTCTCTAAGGAAATTTCATCACACCTCCCATGGCCGTGGGAGGTGAGTTTTTATAAAAATGGCCATGGGTTGGCTCTCAGGGCATAAGCTTGGGTGAATTGTGGTGCTTATGTGGATGCAGAGGAGCTCCATAGTTTGATTTGGATGAGCTGGCCTCTAGGTTTAATTTGGGTGAGGTGTCGTGGGAGTGGATGNCGAGTTAGGGCTTATATTGTATAGCTGGGCTATGCAAAGGCCTAAAGATAAGGTGAGGATTTACGTTGCATAGGCAAGCAACCTCAAAGTCCTATGACTTTGTTGTTTAAGTCTAAAGAAGGAAAATTGGTTTAGCTGAGGAAGACAAGTTTTGTTGTTGAAGATGGCCGTGCTGCCCACCAAGCTAGCTCTAAGCTCCTGCTGCGACGAGTTTGAGTTAACTAGTGTGTCAAGTTATAATATCAAATCAGGTGGATTTATGATTGAATTTCTTTAAATTTTATAGATGGCATATTAAAGTTGACTAGAGCGACACCTGTTATGATCCTACGGTTCCCTCGTTCCGGTATCACTATTTTTTATTGGATTCACTTAGTCCAAATGAATTTACTAAACCCAACTTAATGAGTTCCATAATTTTATTTAAACCGTGGGAAGCCTCGTTAGCAACCGTAAGTTACCTCCTCCGAGGGTTTCCCGATCATCCAATAGAGACATCTTAATTTAGTTGAAGTTGTGGTTTTGTGTGATGTTTGTGATTAAATTTTGAGTTGTTTTATATTTTGAATGTTGTGGCGGT
>JXCR01108144.1:401509-463085 GCA_002079205.1 Phalaenopsis hybrid cultivar | reverse complement strand
GAGGTGGCTAGGAGCTCAGGGAACCCAGAGGAATCCATCACAGCAATTTAATGCAAATGTGCTTGGATTTGGCAAAGATATCTTAAGCATGTGCATTTTTGGAAATAAGATCCCTTAATTTGGGGGACCTTTGGTCCATGGCTTGATTTAGGTGATTTCATAGTGTTTGGACTGGTCACTAAGTCCAACTAATGGGTGTAGTGGAGTTAATTTGGTGGCCTTAGAGTGGTTATGTCACATTTAGTGTATGGGTCAAAGTGGATGCAAATGATCAAAACTTTGGTTTAGGCTAGGTTAGTCATGTCAATTTGCTCAATTTATTGCTGCATTTGGTGTATATGATCATAAGGAACAACTTTGGTGAAGGATGGAAGTGGCTTCGAGTTCAATTGAAAGGTCAATTTGAGGAATTTTAAACTTTAATCAATTTGGTCAAGTTGGGCTAGGCTTGGGTCTAGCTTGGGTTAGCCTTGGGCTAAGTCCAAATTGATTATTATAAATGGTCAATAGAGACCTCATGAAGATTTTTCAACATGAGTTGGATGCCAATTTGGAGGTGAAGGCAATCAATTAGGTAAAATTTGAGTTTTCAACATGAATTGAATGCCAATTTGGAGGTTAAGGCAATCAATTGGGTGAAATTTGTGGACTTAGCCAATTTGGGGCTAAATTTGGGAATTTTTGATTTAGGCCAAAATCAAATGGATTTAAGGCTTCAACAAGGTCAATTGATGGTTGATTTTGATGTATAAAAATTTTATCAAGATTTTGCGACATTAATTGAGGCCAATTGACTAGGCTATGGGTTCAATTTGGTGAGATTAGGTCATATGGTCAAAATTTGGGTTTTGACCCAAATCAAACTTGAGCTCAAATCATGGACCAATTGAGCTTGGATTTGGTTTAGTATGGTGATATCAAAAGTGAATTTGAGTTTAGGATTGGAATTGGGGTCAATTGAGATCAACTTTAGTTGGATTTGGGGAAATTTGGGTCTTTAAAGGGCAATTTGGGGATTTTGGTTAAAGATGGTTAAATTGGCCAACGATGGACATGTGGTAGTTAAGAGAAATGAAATTGGTAATTTTTGGGATTTAATGGGATTTTCTAGAAATTTTTGGAATTTTTTGGAATTTTGGGTCCAAGGGGGCATTTTGGTAATTAGGGGGTGTTTTAGGGGTAAAAGGCCAAGATGGGTATTTTGGTAGAGTTGAGGTACCAATCATTACCAATAAGCCATGGACCAAAGGAAACCCCATTTTGGGTCCTCTACATAGTGGTCTTAGCTAAATCATAGCCCTAGGGCTAGTAGGTTTAGGGGACCATCTACATGAGTATCCCAAAAGATCAAGGGATCTAGGCTAGAAATTTAAGTTCAGGGTTGTGAGTGATTATGGGTACAGATAAGTGTAGTGAGTACCTTAGCTCCAGACCAACTCCCGAGGTCAACCCTAAGGTCTAGCTATCCTAAGGGTGACTTATCTTGAGTTTCCCCCACATGGACGTCACCTACCTACGTGTTTAGGCAATCCTAACGGTGACTCATCTTGAGTTTCCCCCACAGTGACCCCACCTACTAAGTATTTAGAGAAGGTCTAGCAATCCTAAGGGTGACTCATCTAGAGTTTCCCCCACAGTGACCCCACCTACTAAGTATTTAGAGGTTGACCTAAGGGTGGCTCATCTTGAGTTCCCCCATAGTGACCCCACCTACTAAGTGCTAGAGGTTAGAAGGGTGGCTCATCTTGAGTATCCCCCATAGTGACCCCACCTACTAAGTATTTAGAGGTTGAGGCAACATGTGGAACTTCAAGTTGAGTGGAGAAGAGTTTGGAATTTCTAATGGTGAGGGTTCCATGACTAGTTTTCTAGGAATAGTCAACAGGAAAATTCCTACGGCTAGACCCTAGGCTACTAAAGAGGAAGAACTAAACCTCAACGAAAAATGAGGTCAACAAATGGACCCCCAATAGGGGTGGTGTGCTGAGCAAACACACCGCACATATTGGCGTTGACCGTCGAGATCAACAAAAACCAATACAAACTCCTAAGTCAGCAGATACAGAAGTACGTGTAGAGTTGTGTGTGTGATTTATTTCTTCTAGGGAATTAGCAGGTGATCGCCTGATTGAGATCAGGGAGTAGAGACTCTCGCTATGGATTAGAGAGTGAATTTTGAGTTATAAAATTTTAAAGATTTCCAAAGGATGGGAGTCAAAATGTAAGTGTTGACCCCGTGGTAGGAATTGAGATTCAAATATCGACTCAAAAAGATGGAGAGGGAGAGAGAGAGAGAGTCAGAGTGTAAGGGCCTACCCTGAATATAATGAATAAAAAATGTAGGATTGATTCGGAAATGAGAATTGAAATGTAGGTCAATTCTCCAAAGAAGGTGTCGGAATGTAAGGACCAACCTCAAATGTAATGAATTAGAAATGTAGGATTGATTCAGAAATGAGAATTGAAATGTAAGTCAATTCTCAAAAGAAAGTATCAGAATTTAAGGTCCGACCCCAAATGTAAAGAATCAGAAATGTAGTACTGATCTGGAAATGAGAATTGAAATGTAGGTCAATTCTCAAAAGAAAGTGTCAGAATGTAAGGTCCGACCTCAAATGTAAAGAATCAGAAATGTAAGACTGATCTGGAAATAAGAATTGAAATGTAGGTCAACTCTCAAAAGAAAGTGTCGGAATGTAAGGTCCGACCTCTAATATAAAGAATCGGAAATGTAGGACTGATCTGGAAATGAGAATTGAAATTTAGGTCAATTCTCAAAAGAAAGTTTCGGAATGTAAGGTCCGACCTCAAATGTAAAGAATTAGAAATGTAGGACTGATCGGGAAATGAGAATTGAAATGCAGGTCAATTCTCAAAAGAAAGTGTCGGAATGTAAGGTCCGACCTCAAATGTAAAGAATCAGAAATGTAGGACTGATCCGAAAATGAGAATTAAAATGTAGGTCAATTCTCAAAAGAAAGTTTCAAAATGTAAGGTATGACCTCAAATGTAAAGAATCGGAAATGTAGGAATGATCCGAAAATGAGAATTGAAATGTAGGTCAATTCTCAAAAGAAAGTGTCGGAATGTAATGTCCAACCTCAAATGTAAAGAATCACAAATGTAGGACTGATCCGGAAATGAGAATTGAAATGTCGGTCAATTCTCAAAAGAAAGTGTGGGAATGTAAGGTCCGACCTCAAATGTAAAGAATCAAAAATGTAGGACTGATCGAGAAATGAGAATTGAAATGTAGGTCAATTCTCAAAAGAAAGTGTCGGAATGTAAGGTCCGACCTCAAATGTAAAGAATCAGAAATGTAGGACTGATCCAAAAATGAGAATTGAAATGTAGGTCAATTCTCAAAAGAAAGTTTCGGAATGTAAGGTCCGACCTCAAATGTAAAGAATCAGAAATGTAGGATTGATCCGAAAATGAGAATTGAAATGTAGGTCAATTCTCAAAAGAAAGTGTCGGAATGTAATTTCCGACCTCAAATGTAAAGAATCAGAAATGTAGGACTGATCCGGAAATGAG
This sequence comes from Phalaenopsis hybrid cultivar, assembly GCA_002079205.1. NCBI lineage: Eukaryota > Viridiplantae > Streptophyta > Magnoliopsida > Asparagales > Orchidaceae > Phalaenopsis > Phalaenopsis hybrid cultivar. The sequence continues at coordinate 459,548 of JXCR01108144.1, read as the reverse complement.
AATTGAAATGTAGGTCAATTCTCAAAAGAATGTGTCAGAATGTAAGGTCCGACCTCAAATGTAAAGAATCAGAAATGTAGGACTGATCTAGAAATGAGAATTGAAATGTAGGTCAATTCTTAAAAGAAAGTGTCGGAATGTAAGGTCCGGCCTCAAATGTAAAGAGTCAGAAATGTAGGACTGATCCGGAAATGAGAATTGAAATGTAGGTCAATTCTCAAAAGATAGTGTCAGAATGTAAGGACCGACCTCGAATGTAATGAATCAGCAATGTAGGACTGATTCAAATGTGAGAATAGGATGTCTTGAATTAATCAAAGGGCTTATTTCCTCAACCTCAAGATTATTGTTGAATTTGATTCAAAAGATTGCAATAGGATGAGCTCCTAATGCAACACGGAATCGGATGTGGATCCTCAATCTCTAGAATTTTATTTGAAAGATTGCAACAGGATGGGCTCCTAAAGCAACGCAGAATCGGATGTGAATCCTCAACCTCTAGAATTTGATTTGAAAGATTGCAACAGAATGGGCTCCTAAAGCAACGCGAAATCGGATGTGAATCCTCAACCTCTAGAATTTGATTTGACAGATTGTAATATGATGAGCTTCTAAAAGCAACGCGGAATCGGATGTGAATCCTCAACCTCTAGAATTTGATTTGAAAGATTGCAATAGGATGGGCTCTTAAAGCAACGTGGAATTGGATGTGAATCCTCAATCTCTAGAATTTGATTTGAAAGATTGCAATAGGATGGGCTCCTAAACCAACACGGAATCGGATGTGAATCCTCAACCTCTAGAATTTTGCGTTTTAAATTCATGGGAAACTAGTAGAATTTATGAAGATCGACATTGGTGAGAAAAAAAATTGTGAAACTTTGTGAGATTTTGTGCAAAATGTAAAATTCCACGGTGAAGTGTAGAGAGTTAGTGTAAATAACGATGGTTGTGCCGCGCGCACAATAAGTAGGAAATCTCAAAAATGGAAGTATCCACTCGACAGGTTTGTTTTATTTTCTTATTGTTTTTATGACAATTTAATCTTTCAAAATTTGTTTTTAAAGTTTTAATTTCAATTGGTTGATTTTCAAAAAAAATTATTTTGTTATTTATTTATTATAATTATCTTTTATTTTTGTTTTATTTATTTTTGAAAATTTGTCATTTCATTCTTTGTTCATTGGAACTCTGAACCATTGCATGGCTCGTGGCTTTCATCCATCGCACAAAAAGGCAATTGATAAAAAGGCATAACTTGAAAAAAATTTCCATTAATCTGCTTCAATAAACATACTACAGATAAAATATATGTTAATGCCTCAGAGAGAGTACATCATGGACTGATTAACTCAGATACATGTCATGCATGTTAAAAGAAAGCAAGTGAGTCCTTTGCGCTTGGTATATCGAGCTCTTGATCAAGCAGACCTTCTGAGTCATGCTCCGGGATAAGATTTCCCTTTGCGTGTATTCAGAGGCACAACCTTCTCAAGCTCATAAGGAAACAGTTCCTCCAACTCTGGGTCTTGCTGGAATCCATATGGTATCTTACTGTCATCCATTCTGTGGAAGGTTACGGACACCCTATGGTGTCGTACTCTTGGTATGCAGTGCTTGGCCACGTCTGCACCGTTGCCCTTGGGAACAAGTATTGAACCAACTGGAAGAGGAATCTCCAATGCTCCTCTGAATTCACCAGGCTTGGATTATATCGATTTCTTTTCCAAACAAAATATTGCTCTTACTCATGAATGAGACCATGCAGAAAGGCCTCACAAAGTCATGATGGTCAATGTGCGGAAGGAATGCAGTCACCTTCTTTGTAAATATTGATGATGCAACTATTAGGAATGCAAGTGGAGGGTAAGATATTCCACTTGACCGATTCTCTTTATCATCCACTTTATCATCGGGGGTAACGGATCCACCTGGTCGTATCTGAGGATCCCAGGCAGATTCCCATGTCTATCGTTTGTAAAATTGTAGCAACATCTACACTGGATGGTGATTCTTCCTTTTCCTTGCATCCATTTCTTCGGCTCAGAATATGTTCTTTCCATGAGAAGGCCCGCTCAACCTTTATCTCTCAAATCGAAGATGCAGTCCAGGATGTTTCTTTCATCAGTTTCAGAGAAAACCCTGGTATATAGCTCCATGCCTTCCAATATGCTGATAAACTTTCCCTGAACCTCTTGTACAATTTGAATTCTCTCTTGTTTACCTTGCTTATTTTGTAATATTCCACCATACTGGGAGCTGGCAGCTGTCTAGGACGTTCCTTCCTCCGAACCTCGGCAGGAATCCAAATCGGTGTTGGTCGATCTGAAATATGAGATTTAGCCTCAAGCGGGATGTATGACCCTGGGCTCCATGGTGCGCGCTGGTTGGTCCCCAGTGGGACATACGGTTCATTTGCCACAAAATCTAGAGTCTGAGACTCGTTGGTGCTTGCAGTGTATTATTCTAAGGTACTGAAATGTTGTAGATGTAAAACGTTGCAGTCCGGGCATTCTACAAATGCACCCGCGACTGGTGTCCTGGCTGGTATCTTGACGTTGCATGTTGGGCAGCCTCTGCACAAGATTTTTGGAACAGGGGGTACGTCTGATCCTGTTAGAAATCCTGATTCTTCATCTGTAGTAGGTAGGCTGACAGAAGTTTCTCTGAGCTCTGGCTCGTAGATATGTCCCTCAGGAATGGGGGTAAGAAAACTGCTTACGTTTCTTTGGCGCTTGCGCTCCTGTCGTAGAAAGGCTCTATGTTTATTTCGGCTCGAATTTCTGCGTTGTGTCCTGTGGAGTGGAGTATTTTGTACTTGTTAACTGTGGGCAGCTATTAAGCCCCTTGCTGGAGTAGCTATCATGGAGGGCAGTCGGTTGGGCGTCACTGTGGGCAGCTATTAAGCCCCTTGCTGGAGTAGCTATCATGGAGGGCAGTCGGCTGGGCCCCTCCATTGGATCTTGTTCTTCCTTTGCCGGAGTAGCCGTCATGGAGGGCAGTCGGCTAGGCCCCTCCATCGGATCTTGTTCTACATCACGTTTTTACCCTTACGTGACACGTCGTCTTGAGTGGTCACCCTCAACAGTGAGGGTAGTCCCTTCCTTTCTTCATTGCTGACTATCCCCATTAGATGGCCATCGTAGTCCATATCAATATGGTTGAAATCTATGTCAAAATTTATGACACCTCCTTGTGGCGCCATCTCTTCATTCAGTGCAAGGTTCCAACCGTCCTGGAAGGCAAAGATCAGCCTCTGTCCTGACATTTTTTTGCAGACGACAGAAAAAAACGTCAGTGGGCCGAAGCTTGGCATGAACAAGAACAAAACAGAGTATCCATTAAAGTAAATTTTAATTTTTTTTGGTGAAAAGGATTACTCATTTTATGTGTGAGTTTTGTATTAATTTAATGGAATTTTTAAATGCAAAAGTAGAAAAGAGAACGTGTAACGTTAAAAAAAAATTTCTAAAAATTTTCATTATATATGAGATTAATTACAAAATTTTGACCCGGTCATAGACACATGGCCACATAGATAGCCCTAAAACAATCAAAGTTTCAAAGTTTCAAAGCAAGTAGAAGAAAGCAGAGGTAAGCGACATTAAGCAGCATCAGGTCGCGTAATAGGTTTTCAGGTATCGTCCATTTATCGGTAACATGGGTTTTTCACCCCGGAAGTCCACTAACTGGTAGGCTCCTCCTGTATAAACCTTCTCAATGGCAAATGGTACCTCCCAAGTTGGCTCAAATTTGCCACCTATGCAAGCAAGAATAGGTCTTTTGAGCACAAGTACGAGGTCACCAATTTTGAATGTCCTTGGGCAGACCAATTTGTCATGGGCTTGTACCATCTTTGCTTGGTAGAGCTCCAAATGTTTTTGTGCTTCCAATTGTTTTCCATCGAGACTCTCCAGTTCTGCAAGCCAGAGTTTTGTGCTTTCTTTTATTGTGAGTTGGTTGGCAACGGCGACTCTGAGAGATGGTGTCTGGATTTCTAGCGGTAACACGACCTGCAACGGCGACTCTGAGAGATGGTGTCTGGATCTCTAGCGGTAGCACGTCCTCGGTCCCGTATACGAGCATATAAGGTGTACATTGAGTGGGAGTCCTGAAAGTCGTCCGGTAGGCCCACAAGGCTCTAACAGTTTGTTATGCCAATCCCTTTTATTTTCATCCAGTGTTTTCTTCAAAATGTGTACCAGTGTCTTGTTGAAAGCTTCAGCCAGATCATTTGCTCTGGGATAGTAAATTGTAGAGTATCTCCAATCTATCACATGTCTTCTGACGAAATTGTTGATCTTCGTGCTTTTAAAGGTTGTCCCATTGTCAGAGATTATTCTTCGCGGTACTCTGAAACGGTAGACAATTTGGCTTTTGAAAAATTGAAGGAAGTGTTGTGTTGTAACCTCACGTAACGGTACTGCCTCTGCTCATTTGGAGAAGTAATCTGTAGCGGTAAGTATAAACATGTGTCCTTTAGAAGATGAAGGATCTATCGGACCTATTATGTCTGTGCCCCAACACTCAAATGGCCACGAGGCAATAGTTGGGTGTAGCACATTCGGAGGCTGGTGTAAGACCACCCCATGCACCTGGCATTGGTGACATCTTCTGGCGGTATCCATGCAATCGAACATCATTGCTGGCCAAAAATATCCGAGTCTTTTAATCTTCATTTTCATTTTTGGTCCCGAGTGGTGAGCGCCACATAATCCGGCATGTACTTCTTCGACAATATTCTGTGCCTCGGCTCTGCTTAAACACCGTAGCCACATTTGGTCGAACAATCTTCTGTAGAGAACATTTCCCAGCAGGGCGTAAGACATGGCCCTTCTTGTGATGTGGAGTGCCTCAGACTTGTCTTATGGCAGCTTTCCAGTATGTAAATATTCTATTAATGGCTTGCACTAATCTTTGGTAATGTCTGCAACTGTATTTATCGTTTCTTCTTTTCCAAGTTTGTATAGAGTTTCAAAATCGCTTCGAGACAAGACTCGTCTTTCTTGCACTGTGAATTCGATGAAATCCTCGGGGGACAGCCATTTCCTTAGCGAGTTTTGCTAAAGCGTTGGCATGAGCATTATCTCCCCGAGGAATCCGATAGAAAGTCACCTCAGGAACCTGCTCCAAGAGCTTCATCACGTACAGATAATATTCTACTAATCTTGGTTTTAGAATTCTGTATTGTCCGGCGACTTGCTGGATGGCAAGTTGAGAGTCACCATAAATGGAAATGTTCGTTATATCCATTCAAAATTACCAACTCCAATCCGGTGATTAAGGCTTCGTATTCTGCTTCGTTGTTGGTACATGGCTCCATCAGGTGGTACGAAAACCTCAACATACTGTTATCTGGTGTGATAAAGATCAAACCAATCCCTGCCTTGTCTGGTATAACTGTGCCTGATCCCTTATCTTTCCTAGCTGACGAGGCACCATTGAAGTACATTTCCCAGCGCTGCGCACTGAAAAATTCCATTTGTAGTATCTGTTCATCTGGTAACTCGTCGTTGAGAGAGGACCCAGCTGGCAATGGGTGTGCAGCAAGAAAATCTGCTAAAATCTCTCCCTTGATATCACGGAGGGGTACAAAAGTTATATCAAATTGCAATAAGATCATTGACCATCTCGCTAAACGTCCGGAGACTGTTGGTTGGGTTGTCAAATATTGCAATGGATTAACTTTCGAAATTAGGGTGATCTTATGAGAAAGCATGTAATGTCTAAGGTTTTGAGCAGCGNCATCTGGTAACTCGTCGTTGAGAGAGGACCCAGCTGGCAATGGGTGTGCAGCAAGAAAATCTGCTAAAATCTCTCCCTTGATATCACGGAGGGGTACAAAAGTTATATCAAATTGCAATAAGATCATTGACCATCTCGCTAAACGTCCGGAGACTGTTGGTTGGGTCATCAAATATTGCAATGGATTAACTTTCGAAATTAGGGTGATCTTATGAGAAAGCATGTAATGTCTAAGGTTTTGAGCAGCGAAAATTAGTGCCAGACAATGCTTCTCAATAGGTGGATACCTTATCTCCGTTGGTATTAGACGACAATTCGAGTAGTAGAGAGCATTTTCTTTTCCCTCTTCATTAACATGGGCTAAGAGAGCTCCAAGAGAGTCATCCAAAGCCGCGATATAAAGTATTAACGGTTTTCCTGGGATACGGGCTGCCAAAACAGGAGGTGTCATTAAATATTATTTAATGTTCTCAAAGGCCCGCTGGCATTTTTCTTCCCAAATAAATTTGGCGTCCTTTTTAATTAATGCCGAGAAAGGCTGACACCTACCTGAGAGATTAGAAATAAAGCGTCTCAGATATGCCAACTTCCCCTGGAAGGAACATAGCTGCTTCAAGGTTTTATGGGGAGGCATTTCTAAGATAACTTTAATCTTATCCGGGTAGATCTCGATTCCCCGATGACGGACAATGAATCCTATAAATTTCTTGTAGGTGACGACGAAGGCGCACTTTAAGGGATTCATTTTAAGTTCATATCGTTCTAAGCGTTCAAACACAATCCTCAAATCATACAAATGGTATATTTTTTGTTTACTTTTGATGACCAGATCATCCACATATCATTCTACTTGCTTGTGAATGAGGTCGTCAAAAATCTTCGTCATTGCATGCTGCTATGACGCTCCGGCGTTCTTTAGGCCGAACGGCATCACTGTGTAGCAGAAGATTCCAATCAGTGCTCCGAAAGCTGTAAACGCTGTGTCCTCAGGAGCCATCTTGATTTGGTTATACCCCGACGATCCGTCCATGAAGAAGAAAATCTCATGTGTTGAAGCGATGTCCAACATCATTTCCGGTATAGGTAGTGGAAACTCGTATTTTGGACATGCCTTGTTCAAATCTCTGAAGTCGACACAAATGCGGATTTGTCCATTTTTTCTTTTTAACAGATACAATATTGGCTAACCACGTGGGGTATTGCTCTTCTTTAATAAAGTTGGCATCTATCAATTTCTTCACCTCGGCAATGACTTGTTGTTCTATTTCGAGACGCATTCTCCTGGGAGCTTGTTTTACTGGGGTTACATTCTTGTCCACCCTAAGTTTTTGGACTGCAACCTCTGCTGATAGTCCTGACATTTCGTCGTAGCTCCATGTGAAGTAATCTTTGAACTCTGCTAGTAATTTGACCAGTTATGCAGACTCTTTATCATCAAGTAGGAACTTATAAATGTAGGTCGGGGTCGTTCTTATTCCTGAGGTTAATCTCTTTCAATTCATCGATAGTGGATTTAATTTCTTCCTCAAATTCTGGCTGAGCATCTTCTATTGGTTGATCAGTATAGTCATCCTCTACATCGAGACAATCCTCTTCTGACTTACTAGTAACAACCATGCAAAATTCAAAATCATCGACTGGTTCAACTATACCAAATCCGAGACCTTCTTTTGAATTGGGAGCTCGTCTTTTAGTATTCCACAATTTTTCAGAGAGTTGAAATTTATCCTTTAGCATTTGTTTTTGTAAATGACCCTGTTGAATTAACTTTTGAACATAAGGCGAGAAGTAACCAAAAGGCAATTTCATTAATTAATTAGAATCAACATCCAAATTTACATGTTTTTCAAGCTCAGTAGAGGTAGAAGCGCGGTAAAATTTGATCAGCTTTGAACTAACACTCAACATCCCAGTTTACATGTTTTTCAAGCTCAGTAGAGGTAGAAGCGCGGTAAAATTTGATCTGCTTTGAACCAACACTACGGACTTCCTTGACCTTTATACTCTTGACCATATGAGGGAGAATCAGAGTGAGGGTCATAGTGTCCACATAGTGGTTTATCCGATCGTACATTGTTTCATATTCATTCCTCTCTGTATCTTCTAGAGATATCTCGTAATGAGGTTTCTTCTACTTTGTCATCATTATTTCATCTTCAGAACTATCTTCATCACCAATCTTGATAGTTGGCCTAGTCCGTTCAACAATTAAATTGATCTTTCCTCGCCCGCGTAACGGCCTCGACCTCGGGGGCGTGAGCTAGAAGAACCTCCACCAACTCGTTGTAAGAGAGTGGTAGAAGGTTGTTGAAGCGGAGTAGTCTGGCCTCCTTTTTGTGATCCTTCTGAATCTTTATCTTTGTGTGTCAACATTTTGCGCGAGAAGACAGTCTTCCTTAGAGGTGCGTAGTAGGCAGCGTCTTCGTGGATACCAACTTCATGCACTGAAAATGGTTGTAGGTCTCCCTTGATGCAATTTTCTTGACCATGTTTCCGGTATTTAATGCACTGATGTAGGGATGATGGAACCATGTTATGCTCAAGAATCCACGGTCGTCCCAATAGAACTTTAGAAGAGGTCTCAACATTGATGATATGAAATTTAACAGTTGTTACAAGTTCTCCAACCTTCATAAGTAATGAAATTGATCCAAGGGCTCTTTCTCCCTTTTGGCTGAATCCTCTTAACATCATCTTATCGGGGATGAGCTTCTGAACGTCGAAGTCCAAATATGCTAATGTCCGTAGACTCATCAAGTTAAGATATGCTCCAAGATCTACTAAAACTCTGGATAACACAAATCTGCCAATGTTGACGGAGATGTAAAGCGAACGGTTGTGGTCGGCGGTACCGAGCAGCAAGTCTTCGTCTGTAAGGGTTACCCCTGACTGTTCTCTCAATGAGCAAACTTCATCTGAGGATGTGCTAGCCAACTGAGCTAAGAAAATTTTTAGATCTAGCAAAGCTGTAACTAGAGATTCTCTCATCTCCTTTGACAGGATCTGAGCGTCGTAGATGCTTAGTCGGGCAGGCAACTTCCTAAGATGAGCTAGCACGTTGTAGTCTACCTTGTATGATCCTATAATTTTATCTTGATTATGTGGTTCTTCCACTGGCGGAGGCGGGGGTATCTCTTCTCGAGTCATTATTTGTTTTCCTTTGTCTGCTGGAGCTGTTCTTGGTGGTAACACCTTCCCGCTTTTTAAGTTGACTTTTGTGACTTCTTCTTCTTGAGATATCATTGTTGAATCTTTTGGTGTCTTTTCTTCTTCTTTGGTGAGATCTAAGTTGATGGCGAGCGGTGCACCATGACGCTCGAGAGTTGGCTCTTTGTTATCGGTGCTGTCGTAAGCGATATCGTTGATGTCTTTTTTAGACTTGACAACAAGTTAATCGGACTTAAGTACGATTTGAGGATCATTTTGAGGATCGAGATTGCAACTAGCTTGGTTATAATCAGTCACATTATTACCCGAAATAGTCAAAACGTAGCCGAAATCACAACCATTATATTCATAAGACCCCGGAGGGTCAAATAGATAATCATACAAAGTTAAGGGTTCGAGGATTTTCTTACCCAAATCCGAGATAACCAATCTAGTAGAGGCAGCCCCTATCCTACCCCCCGTGCTATCGATCTTGGCAGTGATTCTCTTCTTTTTCTTGTTCTTTGTCCTAGACGATGACGGATTTTCTAGTGAAATTTTCATCTCGGGCTTGGTATGCTGCAGACTCTAAATGGAGGCTTGTTTTGATGCAGACTGTAGCTTGTTCAGTATCTTCTTGGATGATTTGCTCCATACCTCATTCCATCCTTCTTCGGTATTTGTAGAAGCTTGTTTCGATGAATCCTGTATTTGATTGAGGACCCTCTTGAGTTCATCCCAAGTTGTACTCCATCCATCTGTTCCAACATATGGATCAATTGGGGAGATTGACTCAGTTGAAACCATGTTTATGGAACCTTTTTCAGGTTCTCTCAAATACTCCTTTGGGATTGTTATATTCTATTCCTTGAGGTTATTCTCGAGCCAGTCTTTAAAGACGAAACACTTGTCTATAGTGTGCCCAAGAAACCGGTGGTACGGACAATAATTTGGTTCATTCTTCTTATCCACCTCTTCGAGTTTCTTTGGATCAGGCAGTTTAAATTCTGGTTTCTTCATCAAGCTTTTGAATATTTTAGGTACAGCTTCATCGTTGAAGGAGTAAACAACTTTCTGTCGCTCTAACAGGGATATTCTTTTACCCGCAGTTCGAGGTGATCCCTCCTGAGACGGCCGTTGGTTGGATTGACTGCTCTGTTTCTGAGGGTACTGTGACGAAGATTGATGATGATCTTCTGCATATATCTTTATCGACTGCTTTCCTTTGTTGACAGTTGCGGTTGCGACTACCTCTGATTTCTTTTCGAATACTCTGGTCACCTTAGCCCTTTCATGCGGCTCCATGTGTTTCATTTCTTCTTGGAGACTGCTGGCTTTACTGAGTAGCTTCTCGAAGGATTTTATGGTGAGTCCCTTAAGCATGAAAGCTACTGGCCCATGAATGCTTTTGAGTAGAATCTCAATCGCTTGATGTTCCTGTAGCTGAGGTTCACATTTCATGCTAAGATTTCTCCACCTCAAAATATAGTCTGTCAAGGTTTCACTAGGCTTCTGCTTCTCCATCATGAGTTCTCCAATAGACACATGATGCTGTGCCCCAGCAAAACTTTTCACAAATAACTGTTCCAATTCAGAAAATGTTTTAAATGACCCGTTGGGCAAGTCAGCGTACCAGTCAAAAGCAATCCCTGACAAGCTGCTGACGAACTGTTGACAGAGTAAAGCTTTGCTATTCCTCGTGTTTTCACAATTGGCTCGGAAATATGCTATGTGCTGTCTGGGATTTTCTGTCCCGTTGAATATCTTAAAGTTTGGGGTTACAAAACCCTTGGGGAAAGGCACGGCATCAAACTCCTCCGGATAAGGTCTACCCTTTAAAATTGATGCGCCACCCTTGGACTGGGCTAAAGCATCCCGTACTTGTTCAACCATTTGATTGAACTCTTTTTCTGGAATGGCACTTGATGGAGAATCCTTCTTTGGTTGTTCTTCTTTGTCTGTCAAAGTAGCCTCTCTTCTTTCATCTGCGATGTGTACCTTCTTTGGTTGTTCTTCTTGGTCTGTCGAAGTAGCCTCCCTTCTTTCATCTGTGATGTGTATGATTTCTGGCTGATTAATCTTTGGAGAAGTCAATAATGGTGCTTGTGATTGCCCCTGAATGGTTGTCATGGTGATCATAACTGCAGTCATTTCTTCTATTCTTTTCTCCAGTAGAACAACTTGTTCATCCCTGAGGAGGATAACCCTATGCAGCTCATCTACGGCGTTTTCTTCAGTGTGAGGTTGAGCCTCACGTGCAACTAGTTCCAATCACATGAACATCCATGAAATCTTCCTCCAAGTAATCATTGTAATCAAAATCCTCATTGTCACTATCGACGGAAACTCCATGTTCTTAAGCTAACTTAGGAATCTCCATCCTGAGTTTCTCAACTTTTTCTTCACTTATCGATTCCTTGATTTCTTTAAGATCTGGAGGACCCTGATGGAAATCCTCAACTTGTTCCTCCATCTCGCTGGCTATTGTCGCGACGATGTTAGATATTTCAGGCACTAGTTTTACTTCCTGTCTTATAGGCTCACTGAACTGTAGCGGTGCAGTGACCTTGGGTACCCATACCTTCTTCTTCTTTGACGATGATGCCTCAGGATGGGACGTCTTAGTAAAGACATCGGTATATCGAGGGAAGTTATGCTCTCCGTGGTGTAGACCGGCTACAGTGTCAGGTAATCGTCTTGTCTTTCTTTCCATGACTGCAGGAATAATAGGTAAACCTCTGGACCCAATCTTGACTTAATCGGTCGGCGACCTAAGGTCCTGGTGGTGGTATGATCAGTGGTGACCATAGCAGTATCGACTCGGTTTTCCAAACGGAGCCAGACGGGAACCCGGGTAGGTGACTCTATAGTCGACCTACGATTTTCTAGTGGACGTAATATCCTTCAAAATTTCATTCTTCATATGAGGGGAAATTGCATGTCCTACTCATTTAATGAATTCACTAATAGAACATACTTCTTTAATAGCAAGCCTTCTGAAGACTGCACTAACTCGGGTGATGGGGCTGAATTTCTTTCCCTCCTCACCATGTCCATTAGGTGATGGGAATGCAACAGCAATGTTACGGATACTCTCATATCCATCAGTATCTGTCAGAGGATGGAATCTACTCTCTCACAGGAGTGGGTAATTTTCTGGTAATACCTCTTCAACTTGATGAGGCTCCTCCTCATCAAGTGTGTTTTCAGGAGTCTGAACTTTGATGGCCCTCTGAATTCTCCTATTACGATTCCTCCTTTGAGTTTGGGTCAGTGGTACAGTCCTTGAGCTTGACCCAATCTCAAACACGGGTGGCGGAACAGTTAATCCTTCATCTAAATCTTTGACAATCATCACTTCCTTCCCCTTAGCAGCAACGGGGATAGCAGGTTTGGTGGGTGTTGTGACGGCAGCAGCTTTAGCCTTCTTTCTGGTTGGGAAGTCTTGAAGGCAGTTTAGACTAAATTCTACAGACGGCTCTTGAACTTCCGGGGCAGCGTTCTTCATTACCACGAACGGGGCTTTCCCAAGGATAACCTCGAGGTCTTCAAATCCGGCTCTGAACTTGATGGTAGGAGCGATGTTACGGGCGTTGCGGTCCGTTGGCAGGTTGCTGGAAAAGGCCAGTGTTGGGTAAGTCATCGCAGCGGGCTTTAAAATAGAAAGTTTTAGGGTTAGCTATATGGCCGAAAACCTCATAATCCTTAGTGCAAGCACTGAAATTAGAGGTTAATCAGTAGACCGGGCGGGTCTTAATTTATGGGTAATTTTAACATCTTTATTTAAAAAGGGTGTAAAATTGATTAATATTTTGAAGTGCGCACAACACAATATAATTTAGTTTAAATTTGCGAAGCAGTAAAACAAATGTGAAAAGGAGTTGTGAGAAAGTTTAAGACCCAACGCGGGACCCAATTAGTGGCAGAAAAATGCCCAGGTGGAGTTAATCCACCAACACACCTATTGGGGGTCCGACCCCACATAAAAATTTAAAGAGTCCTTAATGGCCTTTTGAACCCGTTTGTTCAAAGATGGTTGAACAGCTAGTCCTGAAGTCCAAGGAGTTAATTGTACTTTCCCAAGACAAAAATGGGTAAAGTATGTTAATGGAAGAAGGGTAATTTGGTCCAAGAGGGACATGGACACAATATCGATGTGTGGAGATAATTTTTCCTGATTTGTATGGAGAGAAAAGCTTGTCCCCAGGGGAGTCGCCAGAAGTTGTCGGCATTATTTCGGGAATGGTTTGTGGGGTTGCCCGTAAGAAGTTGTCGGTCGCCGGTATCGAAATCCCATTGCCCGCTTCGGAAGGACGTTGAAGTATGAAATCAAACTGACCCCATATTTTTCATAGTTTAAAATGAAAGAGCATTGTACCTCAAATCTTGTATCTATCCCAAAGGATAAACACAAGGCTTGAGGATGAGGCTCGATCAAATAAACTAAGGAAAGTATGACGTACGTTTTGTCTGTGAAACATTTGTATTTGCCGACAAGTTTCCTNATCGGACGTAGAGGTGTGAAAGGGGATTGGTTCAAATTTGGAACATTTTATTGTAGAATTTAAAGGAAGAAGTACTAGAGGTGTGAAAGGGGATTGGTTCAAATTTGGAACATTTTATCGTAGAATCCAAAGGAAGAAGAACTAAAGAGATGTCATGGATCCAGAGGAGAACCTCGGTGACTTCCCAAGCTATCCTAATATTTGGCTTCAATTTTGAGGAGAAATATTTAGGTATTTCATCCTGTGTCATGGATCCAGAGGAGAACTCCGGTGACTTCCCAAGCTATCCTAATGTTTGGCTTCAGTTCTGAGGAGAAATATTTAGGTGTTTCATCCTGCCAATTTTATTAGTTATGGCTTACATTTGAAATGATCACACAAATAGCCTGGAAGATATGAAGATTTAGGTCGTGACAAATGACAACCTCGGAATCCTAAGATGAGTTGGGGCTTATATTGTATAGTAGGGTTATGCAAAGGCCTAAAGATAAGGTGAGGATTTACATTGCATAAGCAAGCAACCTCGAAGTCGTATGGCTTTGTTGTTTAAGTCTAAAGAAGGAAGATTGGTTTAGCTGAGAAAGATAGGTTTTGCTATTGAAGATGGCCGTGCTGCCCACCAAGCTAGCTCCTGCTGCGACGAGTTTGAGTTATCTAGTGTGTCAAGTTATAATAGAAAATCAGGTGGCCATATGGTTGAAGTTCTTTAAATTTTATAGAGGGCATATTAAAGTTGATTAAAGCGACACCGATTATGGTCCTACGGTTCCCTCATTCTGGTATCACTATTTTCTATTGGATTCACTTAGTCCAAATGAACTTACTAAACCTAACTTAATGAGTTCCAGAATTTCATTTAAACTGTGGGAAGTCTCGTTAGCAACCGTAGGTTACCTCCTCCGAGGGTTTCCCGATCATCCGATAGAGACATCTTATTTTAGTNCCTCCTCCGAGGGATTTCTCGATCATCCGATAGAGACATCTTAATTTGGTTAAAATTGTGGTTTTGTGTAATGTTTGTGATTAAATTTTGAGTTGTTTTATATTTTGAATGTTGTGGCGGTGAATTTTATCTTGGTTGATTTTAGTTTTGGTTTTGGGTATGGTTATGGTCAAGTGGCTATCCTGATGGTTTTAGTTTTCATGCAGGGTGACATCTTTGTTTAGCATGCAAATTTGCAGGTATAAAAGTACAGTATGAAGGTACGAGAAGGACAACACTGAAAAACTGTAAAATTGTACCTCGCGAGTCTTCTCGTTCCCCCACCTGAAACTTAAAATGCATGTTAAGGAAATTTATGAAAAGTAGGAAAGGTAAGTTCTAATGGTTTTCCTAACCCTATGTCATATTTTGGTGAGTCCTTAAAAGTTTAATTAAGGATGATTTCGTTGAGCAAAGAATATTAAGTTTAATATGCCTCTGAGGTATCCAACAAGTTAGGAGGGGGAAGCAGGTCCATGCCTCGCTCCGGGTTTGATCCTATGGTCTTGTGCCCGTCCATACTAAAACCTTATGATCTCGACCTAGACTCAACCAAATCACTTCGGGTTTGATTATGGACTCGTCTAAGTGAGACGAACACATCCATACGGTTAAGATGCCATGAAATCAAGCTTATGTAAATGGAGAACTAAAACCTTAAGATCTTAGCCTAGACTCAACCAAATCACTTCGGGTTTGATCCTATGGACTCGAAGTGAGACGAACACATCCATATACCTTAAGATCTCGGCCTAGACTCAACCAAATCACTTTGGGTTTGATCCTATGGACTCGACTTAGTGAGACGAACACATCCATATGGTTAATTGCAATGAAATCAAGTTTAAGTAAATGGAGGATCAAAACAAGCTCGGGAGGAGGAGGAGTTTTATACTTTGATCAAGCTTAAGTAAATGGAGAATCAAAATAAGCTCGGGAGGAGGAGGAGTTTTATACCTTTGCTCTGAGGAGGGAGGCTTCGATCAGAGGTGGTCAATACTTTTGTTGGGGTCCAAGGAGGCTAGGGATTGAGCCCCTGGTCTTGGTGTAAGGCCTAGTTACGAATTCGATCACGATCAGATTTGGGTGTTGGTCTAAAGCTACGGTAGGGGCTCTATGGAAGGCGGATTTGATGGGGCTTTNTATGGTAGAGGCTCTGTGGAAGGGGGATTTGATGGGGCTTTGGCTTCTTTCACTCTTGTGAAGGTGTGGGCATAAGCAATTGAAGTTTGGTGGAGTGTGGAGGTGTATTGGGTTCTGTCCTGGTTTTCGGCAGGGTTTCAAACTCAAAAATTGAGCTCCGGCAATGGGAATGGGTGAGGGAAAATGGTTAGAATGCACTGAGGGGATCTTAGGGAAGCTCTGTGTGAAGTTTGGTGAGACCTCTCTAAGGAAAATTCAGCACACCTCCCATGGCCGTGGGAGGTGATTTTTTATAAAAATGGTCATGGGGTGGCTCTCAGGGCATAAGCTTGGGTGCATTGTGGTGCTTATGTGGAGGGCAGAGGAGCTCCATAGTTTGATTTGAATGAGCCGGCCTCTAGGTTTTATTTGGGTGAGGTTCCATGGGAGTGGCTCTCAGTTTTGGGCTTTTCCAGCCACAAGGCCGGCCGACCGGCCAGGGGGAGGTGGCTAGGTGCTCAGGGAACCCAGAGGAATCCATCACAACAATTAAATGCAAATGTGCTTGGATTTCGCAAAGATATCTTAAGCATGTGCATTTTTGGAGATAAGATCCCTTAATTTGGGGGACCTTTGGTCCACGGCTTGATTTAGGTGATTTCATGGTGTTTAGACTGGTCACTAAGTCCAACTAATGGTTGTAGTGGAGTTAATTTGGTGACGTTAGGGTGGTTAGGTCACATTTAGTGTATGGGTCCAAGTGGGTGGAAATGATCAAAACTTGGGTTTGGACTGGGTTAGCCATGTCAATTTGCTCAATTGATTGTTGCATTTGGTGTAGATGATCCTAAGGAACAACTTTGGTGAAGGATGGAAGTGGCTTTGAGTTCAATTGAAATGTCAATTTGAGGGAATTTTGAACTTTAATCAATTTGGTCATGTTGGGCTAGGCTTGGGTCTAGCTTGGGTTAGCCTTGGGCTAAGTCCAAATTGATTGTTATAAATGGTCAATAGGGACCTTATGAAGATTTTTCAACATGAATTGGATGCCAATTTGGAGGTTAAGGCAATCAATTCGGTGAAATTTGAGTTTTCAACATGAATTGAATGCCAATTTGGAGGTTAAGGCAATCAATTGGGTGAAATTTGTGGAATTATCAATTTGGGGCTAAATTTGGGAATTTTTGATTTAGGCCAAAATCAAATGGATTTGAGGCTTCAACAAGGTCAATTGATGGTTGATTTTGATTTATAAGAATTTTATCAAGATTTTGCGACATTAATTGAGGCCAATTGACTAGGCTATAGGTTCAATTTGGTGAGATTAGGTCATATGGTCAAAATTGGGGTTTTGACCCAAATCAAAATTGGGCTCAAATTTAGTTTATTTTGGTCATATGAAAAGTGAATTTGAGTTTAGAATTTGAATTTGGGTCAATTGAGATCAACTTGAGTTGGATTTGGGGAAATTTGGGTCTTTAAAGGGCAATTTGGGGATTTTGGTTAAAGATGGCTAAATTGCCCAAATTGGGTCATGTGATAGTTGAGAGAAATGTAATTGGGAATATTTTGGATTTTTTGGTATTTTCTAGGAATTTTTGGAATTTTGGGTCCAAGGGGGGCATTTTGGTAAATTAGTGGTGTTTTAGGAATAAAAGGCCAACATGGGTATTTTAGTAGAGTTGAGGTACCAATCATTACCAATAAGCCATGGACCAAAGAAAACCCCATTTTGGGTCTTCTACATAGTGGTCTTAGCTAAACCATAAGCTTAGGGCTAGTAAGTTTAGGTGACCATCTACATGAGTATCCCAAAAGATCAAAGGATCTAGGCTAGAAATTTGAGTTCAGGGTTGTGAGTGATTGTGGGTACAGATAAGTGTATTGAGTGCCTTAGCTCCAGACCAACACCCAGGGTTAACCCTAAGGTCTAGCAATTCTAAGGGTGACTCATCTTGAGTTTCCCCCACAGTTACTCCACCTACTAAGAAGTATTTAGAGGTTGAGAGCAACATGTGGAACTTCAAGTTGAGTGGAGAAGAGTTTGGAATTTCTAATTGTGAGGGTTTCATGACTAGTTTTCTAGGAATAGTCAACAGGAAAAGTCCTATGGCTAGACCCTAGGCTACTAAAAAGGAAGAACTAAACCTCAACCAAAAATGAGGTCAACATGGGTGTACTGGGTTGTTTGCCCATTGTTGATTTGTAGAAGAATTATTATTCCAATTAAAGTTAGGATGACTGTTTCAACCTGGGTTATAATAATTCGAATAAGGATTATTGGGTCTATTGTTAATAGCATTTAGAGTCTCATAAGAAGGTTGAACATCCACAAACTGCCCAGATGAACCTTCCATCATAGGAGGTGTTGAAGAATAATTCATCCCATAATGATCTAATTTCCTTGATATTACTTCCATCATAGGAGGTGTTGAAGAATAATTCATCCCATAATGATCTAATTTCTTTGATATTGTCCATCATAGGAGGTGTTGAAGAATAATTCATCCCATAATGATCTAATTTCTTTGATATTGCACCAATCATAGCATTTAAGGTCTCATATGAAGGTTGAACATCCACAAATTGCCCAGATGAATTTTCTTCTATAGTAGGTGTTGGAGAATAATTCATTCCATAATGATCTAATTTCTTTGAAATTGCAGCAATTTGTGAAGCTAACATAGATATTATATCAGAATCGTGGATACTAGCTATCTTTTAGGATTTATCCTTTCGGAAGGCCATTGAAAACTATTGGCAGCCATCTTTTCTATTAATGAATAAGCCTCATCAAAAAGTTTTGACATTAAAGAACCACCAACCGCAACATCTATAATCGATCTAAGAGATCTCACTAATCTATTGTAAAAAGTTTGAATTGTCAACCAATCTGGTAATGAATGATGTATGCACTTCCTAAAAAGATCTTAAAATCTCTTCCAAGCTTCATATATTGACTCTCCACCAATCTGAAAAAATGATGTTATGACATTTCTAAGCTTAGCAGTTTTGGATGGAAGGAAATATTTGGATAGAAATTTCTGTGAAAGTTCTTCCAAGTTCTAATAGATCCAGGTGCTAACAAATTTAACCACAGTTTAGCCTTATCCCTAAGTGAAAAAGAAAAAGTCTAGGTCTAACAGCATCGTTCGAAACTCTGTCATATTTAAAGGTAGCACAAAGTTCTAAAAAACTAGAGAGGTGTAAATTAGGATCTTCATTTGGTGTACCTCTGAATTGATTATTTTGTACCATTTGGATAATAGCGCGATGTGTAAATTAGGATCTTCATTTGGTGTACCTCCGAATTGATTATTTTGTACCATTTAGATAATAGCAAGTTTAAGCTCAAATGAATTAGCAACTACATCAGGATTTTGGATAGATGAGTGAATTTCATCTGCTTCAAGCTCAAATGAATTAGCAGCTACATCAGGATTTTGGATAGATAAGTGAATCTCATCTGCTGTAATCTTCATTTGGTGTACCTCTGAATTGATTATTTTGTACCATTTGGATAATAGCAGGTTTAAGCATTCATTTGGTGTACCTCCGAATTGATTGTTTTGTACCATTTGGATAATAGCAGGTTTAAGATTTAAATTAGGATCTTCATTTGGTGTACCTTTGAATTGATTATTTTGTACCATTTGGATAATAGTAGGTTTAAGCTCAAATGAATTAGTTAGGATCTTCATTTGGTGTACCTCCAAATTGATTGTTCTGTACCATTTGAATAATAGCAGGTTTAAGCTCAAATGAATTAGCAGCTACATCTATTTTGGATAGATAAGTGAATTTCATCTGCTGTAGGATTTGCATAATCTCTTAAGGGTCTAGATTAAGTGAATTTCATCTGTTGTAGGATTTGCATAATCTCGTAGGGGTCTAGGTTGGTGTTCATGATAAAAGTTTAAGCTCAAATGAATTAGCAACTACATCAGGATTTTGGATAGATGAGTGAATTTCATCTGCTTTAAGCTCAAATGAATTAGCAGCTACATCAGGATTTTGGATAGATAACTGAATTTCATCTGCCGTAGGATTTGCATAGTCTCTTAAGGGTCTTGGTTCGGATCTTCATTTGGTGTACCTCCGAATTGATTGTTTTGTACCATTTGGATAATAGCGCGATGTGTAAATTAGGATCTTCATTTGGTGTACCTCCGAATTGATTATTTTGTACCATTTAGATAATAGCAAGTTTAAGCTCAAATGAATTAGCAACTACATCAGGATTTTGGATAGATGAGTGAATTTCATCTGCTTCAAGCTCAAATGAATTAGCAGCTACATCAGGATTTTGGATAGATAAGTGAATCTCATCTGCTGTAATCTTCATTTGGTGTACCTCTGAATTGATTATTTTGTACCATTTGGATAATAGCAGGTTTAAGCATTCATTTGGTGTACCTCCGAATTGATTGTTTTGTACCATTTGGATAATAGCAGGTTTAAGATTTAAATTAGGATCTTCATTTGGTGTACCTTTGAATTGATTATTTTGTACCATTTGGATAATAGTAGGTTTAAGCTCAAATGAATTAGTTAGGATCTTCATTTGGTGTACCTCCAAATTGATTGTTCTGTACCATTTGAATAATAGCAGGTTTAAGCTCAAATGAATTAGCAGCTACATCTGATTTTGGATAGATAAGTGAATTTCATCTGCTGTAGGATTTGCATAATCTCGTAGAGGTCTCAGTTGATGTTCATTTTCTATTCCTTGATTGTTCACATTATTTTCCATTATGTCAGGATTTCTAGGTTCTTTTCTTAGTTTTCTAATTCTCCTAACAGTGAGTTCTAATTCTGAATTGTAGGGTATAAGATTTTTAGGTCCAAATTTACGCATACAATTAAAATCAGTACACAAAAAAATAGTTAATGAAAATAATTTGCAATTCAAGTAAAAGTTTTCTAATAGTCCTAGTTTGTCTGTTACTCTAATTATGATTTTTTTTAATCTAATTTTTACTCCCCGGCAACGGTGCCAAAAACATGGCAGCGACTTTATATATGCTCAAAAATACAAGAATTTGATACTGCTGCTAGAAGATTTAAATCCCCGGCAACGGCGCCAAAAACTTTACAACAGTTATATATTTGATAAAGATGTGTATAAAATATTCAATAAATGCAAAGTCACACTTATCAACGCAAGTATATGTATCGCTCAGGTAATGTTTTGCTTTAATGGAGTCCTGGATATTGATCCCACAGGGAGTAATATTAGAGGCTATGAACTTGAGATTTAGAAAATCAATACTTAATCACAACAACATAGTTCAAATTGCATATTTGTCACTAATATGCAATTAAAATAAAAATGTTTAATTCGCATAATTTTTACTAATAGCAATTGAAATAAAAATTAATTTTTATAAACTCTCAATCAACTAATTCTACAAATAAAGTTTCTAATGTGAAGTTCAATATATAAGAAAGTATCCTTCTCCTTGTCAAGAAATTGAAGTGAATGGATAAATTTAATTAAATTGTATTGTATCAAATAGGAGCATACCTATTCTTTACCCTTTGGATCAGGCATAAAGAATATTGACTAATCCTATGCTTGGTTACTGAATCTGCTGCTAAACTACGAGAATACCGGCTCTCACTTTGGAGCTCCCACGTTTCCCTCGCCTGAGGGCTACCATCTACACTTCAGCACCCAAACGATAGGATCGAATTGAGGATTTTAGTCAGTCACTCTAAAATCTCCAATTCTACGCCCGATAATTTTTATTTTCCTATTTATTTGCACCAAAATTTTAAGGACTTTGACCTTCCTAAATCTTGGATGTAATCCTCACTTTAGTTGTAAAACTCAATGTATTTTAACAAATCAATTGGTCAGATTAAAAGTAAAATAAGATTAAAGTGAAAAGATCATAACAACTTCTTTAACATTCTCATGGCACAACCAAATCAAATCATCATTTCGGGCAAGGAGAAAGACAGAGAAAACTACTCAGAACTCATGGAGAAGATACGACAAAACTTGGATTTCATATATGAAAGCAAAGTAATACAAACTACAGTAAGTAAATATAACTTATTTTGAATTCCTCCCCAAGTAACTCCTTGAAGTTCCTGTGAATCTCTTCCTTTCTTTACAGTACACAAAATTCTCCTTCGAAGTGGCAAGGAGGAAGAAATCTCTCACTTTCCTTCCACTCTTACAATCTTTCGATGAATTCCTCACAATACCTAACCCTAAATTACACTCCTTTGGACACCCGTAGACCTCTCCACACTCTCTAGACACTCTGGACTCTCTAGACTCCCTTTTTTGCCTCCAAAATATTTCTCTTAAAGTTGTAGAAGAGTTTTCAAGAGTTGTCTAAGCGTCCCTTAAAAATCGTCCACATTCAATGGATTTATTGAGAGAACCGTTGTTCTCGCCGTCGGCGGCCTCGATGGTGCCGTCGGCGGCCTTCTAGAATATTTAATTATGGACTCTCAGAAAAAACCCGTTGTCGGCGGCATCGATGGCATCGTCGGCGCCCAAGATCAAATTTTCATATTTTGGTCATTGTTGCTCCAAATTCGCTTCTTTTTGCATATTTTTGCTCCAATGACCATAATTCAACATATCTGCAACAAAACATCAAAAATACCTTTCTTTATAGTGTAATATCATCAAAATCAGTGTAAAATAGGTATGAAAATCTCAACATATTTTTCTTTGGGCAGTAACTCTAACGTGAAGGCTTATTATTTCTTTTCTAAATTATTTTATTTAATCACACTAGCCACTAAATATAATTTGGGCCAAATTTTTTCCAATCTTTTGAAATATAAGTATCTGTGTAATTGTGAGTCTGGTTAGATACCATTTTGGATCCTCCATATGTTGGCCTAGCCATCCAAGCTAAAGGCTAAAAGTTTAGGGACCACCAGCATGAGTTTTCAAAAGAGGAAGAAAGGGTTAAGCATGACATATTTTAGGGCCTTTGGAAAGTGTGATCAGATAGGTTCAAGTGTGTGTGTGTAAGCCTAACCAAAACCAACATACCCAGTGCTAACTCTAAGGCCTGAAATTCTTATGGGAACTCCCCTTGAGTTTCCTTATGTTGGCTTCAACATACTAAGTGCTAGAAGTCAAAACCATACATGTGAAACTCCAAGAAGCGTAAAGAGGTATTTAGAAATTCTAAGGGTAAGCGTTCCACTGCTAGTCCTCTAGGATAGTCAACAGGAAGGTCTTATGGGTAAATCATCGGCTCTTAAGAGAGGAAGACTAAATCTCAACAAAAGTGAGGTAAAAAACCACTCAATTTTTTCCCATTATCTTTATTGAAATTTGAAAAAAAATGGTTGGAGGCTAACCAATCAATCATTACGAACTTATGAACTTACGGAGTTCAGGATAAGGAGATTCAAAAACTACACACTTACATTTTAGCACTTCTTTTCAAAAATTTCGTGAGGTATACAACATAATATCAATCTTCACCTTATACTTGTTTCTTCTTTAAAAAAAATCAAGAAGGGTTCATGCACTACTATTGTGGACCTTTATAGTTCTGTCAAAATCCCATATTCACTCATGTTGTGTGTGAAATAGAACCTCTTCTTCCACTCACTCTGAACCCTATTTTTGAGGTGTGTCATCTTCACATTCAAAAGAAAGATTACAATACCATCATTTTGCTCCTTCGAGAGGAGCACCTGATATAAAAAGTTAAATGGACTAGAACGACCCCTCCAAACAAGTCTACATGATGATCACCATCACACTTAAAATAGAGTTATGACTAATTTTAGCAAGCATGATCCCAAAAGATTGAAGACATTTACAATCTCGCCATATGAAGAAAATATCAGTCAAAGTTGTAACATGTACGAGTAGAGACGTATCTCATGGAGATAAATAGTTTCAGATTTTCATAATTCTTAACAAAACTCAAAGTTAATTATTTACTAAAAACATATTCTAATTATGCATTAGCCAGTGCCTTACCATCCATCTACAACTCTTCTAGAAGCCTAGTCCAGGAAAAACTAACGACACTTTTTTAAACTAGGCATCATCATTGGAGAAGAAGTTATTATATTATAATTTAATTCTTAGAAGATTGCATTTAAGAAGTACAAAGGATAACATTGCCTCTGAATCCATCTCTTACAAAATAAAATAGGTAACTAGTTTGCCTTGAAAATCGAAATTAGGAGATAAGAAGAAATATAGCTCAAATGGCCTATAAATTATTGGTCTTAATTGAAAGTGAAAAAAAAGGAAACTGAATAATCAGAAAAGCTTAATATAGCAACTGAATGGTTTGATCGTTTATTCATTTAAAAAATTGTCAATTTTTATAATAACAAAAAATGATTACAAATAAGCAGACATAATAAAAAGTATCACGACATGATATATATTACAAATAAAAATGATACAAATGATTCTTACTAACAACATCAGAATCTCTTGATCGAGGACGACGCTGAAAAGCTAATCAAACACTAGAGAGAAAGTTATCGAAATTTTTCAAGTCAAGATGACGAGAGTGGAAAAATAACTCTGCTCTCATCACCTCCAGCTTCCATCCGGTGCAATGAAACTTTCCTCGAACTTTGCATATAAGTAAAAAATTTGTTTATGTAACTTCAGAGCAACCACCACGTCTTTGGCCTCATGATTGGTGATGTTCTCTCAGGCACACGATAAATCCTAATCTAAGATAGTCAAATTCTCTATCAAATAATTGTACTTTAATGTTTTGATCACCTCCATGTCACATGATGTACTTAATTCCAACCTTGTGGGCCTCAATACTCTTTCAACTAGGTTAGATTTTATTTCAAGGATCCGAACAGCATCCCCCTTGGAGATATGGTTGGAAGCCAACATGATTGGCTCCAGTATGATCTAGACAACAGCAGCAACTAGCTCCAGTCCCATCACATTATTCTTGACCGTTTTCTCTACAAGTAGTAAGAGATTGTATGCAGTAGAAAATTAAGGTTAAATTTGACAAAATAATGTTGCATACTTTAGAGAATAAGGTAACACCACCTTGGTCCAGCACTTCGCCTTCCTCAACAAAATCTCCTGAAGGGACCCCTTAAATTGAAGGAGACTCCCTAAAGATAGTAGCGAGAATGACCTATTAATAAACATAAAGATCAACATTTCAAAAGTACATAAGATTTATTTCATAGAATTGTTCGTCCAACCACCAAAAAGTAAGAAATATAGTACAATTGCTACCTAAGCTGATTTCGACGATGGCCACACTAACTTGGATTCCCTCTACCCTTGGAACAAATCAAAGATTGAACTTCCACCAGATTATTCAGATTAAGGGGAGCCCTTTCAAATCAATAGATCTCATAAAGAAGTGACATCATCCATAGCCCGAGAGAGACTCCCCTGCCTTGTTTTCAACTAGATCTGAAACATCCACAATCCCTATAGAGAGGTCACATGAAGTACCCTCCCTCGGGATGCTCTGTCCCTCAGGAGACTTAATTCTCTTATGCGGTTTTTATCCTATAAATGAAGAACAACATGTCTTTTCTGAAAAACATAACATAGAGGTGTTCCCTTAAGATCTTCATCCTATATAAACTGATCTTATTCATCTAACAATGGAGATAAGAATTTTTTTTTGAATCATAGCAATTATAATGAAAATTTGAAACTCTCACAAAATGGTTTTATAAATTTTGAAGGGAGCACACATTAAAATAGATTTTATAAATTCCTTAACACTCTACTTTGTTATCTCTTTTGGCAGCATAATTGCATTGCAACAAAAGTTCATAAAACACATTTGTAAGCATGCATGCAAAAGGAAGACGCCAATACCCCTCGAGTACTATCAAGGTTGAATATAATTCTATCAAAACTCAACAAGCAGAACCAAAGATTAAAATTACTCAATGTTAAAGGATAATTAAGGCCTCCGAGACTAACTATTCGCATTGTCATAGAGTTATAAAGACAACTCTCTATAGGTGTAGCAAATAGTGTCCTCAGGCAAACGTCAGTTCAGAAAATGATCATAAACTCAAACAAGGCTATTAAATTCTTGAACAAAGCCCACTTGTCAAAGAAATTGAATTAATTGAGCCTACTGTAGAAGTGATCGAAAAGGGTTCACCAACCAAAGTGGTCAAACCGAACCCACCTGTGAAAGCGGTTAAACTGAGCAAACATGCCAAAGTGGCCGAACTAGGTCGGGGTAAACTAGTTTTCATAAAAGTCCAACATCACATTAGAGTACATACATCCATCTTTATTTATTGTATTGCCTAACAACCATGTCACATTCTTTTCCTCAAAATATCGTGGAAATGCATAGTACCATACAATTTGTAATTTTATAATTCCTTATCTTTTCTCATGTATAGAGGGAAGGGAATGGACCATGAAAAAGTAGGCATATGCTCTAACTTAACAAAAAACACTTTCAATGAACTATTCCTTACTCCCACAGATTTAGCAAATAAATGAACTCTAGCAACACATCCATCATCTTCTTCCAAACCTTCCTCTTAAAGCAATCTTTCTCAAGTTCTATGAACTCACAGATAATACAAGACCCTACGTCCTGGAAGGAATCAACAAGGATTCACGAGAATATGGTTTGTTACACGTTAATCTGATTATGATTATTTGAATCTTTCATTTCCTTCACCGCAGAATAATAGAAAATTAAGAGTATCAATTTTCTATTAAGCAATCAAACTATCTTTTGACAATTTGTTTTCTCAAGGTTGCCTCATAGCACATATTGATTTATATCTCAAACAAACATTATTTAAAAAATCGTCTAATTCTCGTTGACCAAATATTTATTTTGCACCATAGAAGTCGTTGCATTCAAGTTGTAGTCACTTCATAAAACATGCTTTAATAAACCGTTGCATTCAATTAATTAAAACAATTTTTTTCTTTATATAAAGTGCTCTATAAATAAGGCCACATTAAATTTTCAAAATTTTGTTTCTGTTGCAACTTAATAATTAAAAATCCCATTGCTTTTTTTTTTTTTTTTTCGTTTAGGTAGGATTGAAAACGCCTTCTAATCGGCCATCAAATATAACATTCACCTTTATTCAAGAGTACTACTTCAAGTTCCAGTTTTATTAAAAATTAGGAAATTAATTAGCCGATCCCGCCTGTACNACTACTTCAAGTTCCAGTTTTATTAAAAATTAGGAAATTAATTAGCCGATCCCGCCTGTACTATCTTACCCCTTCCATCTTAATTTTTCGAAAAATAGTATCGTATAAATCGCATTAAACAAGGTCGTTCATATATTTCAATTCTCATTTTATTATTGAAATGCGCTGACTTGGATATCGATTGACAGCCGGCGATTAAAATTACCGAACAGCGAAACAGTCAATTACGTAGCTGCCACAGAAGATACATATGAATATTGACGATTCATGGTTGAAGAGCACAAAGTTGCGTGCCCCATCCACCGTATTTGATCGTGNCCGCCTGTACTATCTTACCCCCTTCCATCTTAATTTTTCAAAAAATAGTATCGTATAAATCGCATTAAACAATATCGTTCATATATTTCAATTTTCATTTTATTATTGATATGCGCTGACTTGAATATCGATTGGNCCGCCTGTACTATCTTACCCCCTTCCATCTTAATTTTTCAAAAAATAGTATCGTATAAATCGCATTAAACAAGATCGTTCATATATTTCAATTTTCATTTTATTATTGATATGCGCTGACTTGGATATGGATTGACAGCCGGCTATTAAAATTACCGAACAGCGAAACAGTCAATTACGTAGCTGCCACAAAAGATACATATGAATATTGACGATTCATGGTTGAAGAGCACAAGGTTGCGTGCCCCATCCAGCGTATTTGATCGTANATCTCCTGAAGGGACCCCTTAAATTGAAGGAGACTCCCTAAAGATAGTAGCAAGAATGACCTATTAATAAACATAAAGATCAAAATTTCAACAAGACATAAGATTTCTTACATAGAATTGTCCGTCCAACCACCAAAAAATAAGAAACATAGTACAATTACTACCTGAGCTGATTTAGACGATGGCCACACTAACTTGGATTCCCTGTACCCTTGGAACAAATCAGAGATTGAACTTCCACCAGATTATTCAGATTAAGGGGAGTCCTTTCAAATCAATAGATCTCATAAAGAAGTGATATCATACCATAGTCCAAGAGAGACTCCCCTGCCTTGTTTTCAACTAGATCTGAAACATCCACAATCCCTATAGGGAGGTCACATGAAGTACCCTCCCTCGGGATGCTCTGTTCCTCAGAAGACTTAATTCCCTTATGCGGTTTTTCTCCTATAAAATGAAGAACAACATGTCTTTTCTGAAAAACATATCATAGAGGTGTTCCCTTAAGATCATTATCCTATCTAAACTGATCTTATTCATCTAGCAATGGAGATAAGAATTTTTTTTTGAATCATAGCAATTATAATGAAATTTTGAAACTCTCACAAAATGCTTTTATAAATTTTGAAGGGAGTACACATTAAAATAGATTTTATAATTGTCTTAACACTCTACTTTGTTATCTTTTTTGGCAGCATAATTGCATTGCAACAAAAGTTCATAAAACACATTTGTAAGCATGCAACGAACATGATACATCACGTATTATCTGGCAAAAGGAAGACGCCAATTCCCCTCGAGTATTATCAAGGCTGAATATGATTGTTTCAGAACTCAACAAGCTGAACCAAAGTTTAAAATTACTAAATGTTAAAGGATAATTAAGGCCTCTGAGGACTAACTATTCGCACTTTCATAGAGTTATAAGAGACAACTCTCTATAGGTGTAGCAAATAGTGTTCTCAGGAGAACGTCAGTTAAGAATATGATCATGAACTCAAACAAGGCTATTAAATTCTTGAACAAAGCCCACTTGTCAAAGAAATTGAATTAATTGAGCCTACTGTAGAAGTGATCGAAAAGGGTTCACTAACCAAAGTGGTCAAACCGAACCCACCTGTGAAAGTGGTTAAACCGAGCAAACATGCCAAAGTGGCAGAACTAGGTCGGGGTAAACTAGTTTTCATAAAAGTCCAACATCACATTAGAGTGCATACATCCATCTTTATCTATTGTATTGCCTAACAACCATGTCACATTCTTTTCCTCAAAATATTGTGGAAATGCATATTACCATACAAGTTGTAATATTATTATTCTTTTTCTTTTCTTATGTATAGAGGGAAGGGAATGGATCAAGATAAAGTAGGCATATTCTCTAACTTAACAAAAAACACTTTCAATGAACTATTCCTTACTCCCACAGATTTAGCAAATAAATGAAGAACTTGAACTCTAGCAACACATCCATCATCTTCTTCCACACCTTCCTCTTAAAGCAATCTTTCTCAAGTTCTATGAACTCACAGATAATACAAGACCCTACGTCCTAGAAGGAATCAACAAGGATTCACGAGAATGTGGTTTGTTATACGTTAATCTGATTATGATTATTTAAATCTTTCATTTCCTTCACCGCAGAATAATAGAAAATTAAGAGTATCGATTTTCTATCAAGCAATCAAACTATCTTTTTACAATTTATCTTCTCAAGGATGCCTCATAGCACATTTAGATTTATATCTCAAACAAACATTATTTAAAAAGNGTTATGCTATGCAAGACTGTACTGACCCATAAATTGTCACTGATTACTTTTCGACGTCGCCCACCACTTCGTTATAATTTGCTAACGGTTTCGAGGGCTGTCCAGTCACTGTGCGTTTTTGTCTAAGTATCTATAAATAGCCCACCTCACCTATCATTCAATTTCTCGTCTCTTTCTCCTTCCTCCCTCCCGCCCGAGTTTCGATTTCTTCCGAATTTCTTCGATCTGCCTATGTTTGGTCTCCAGTCACAAGTCTCCTAATACTTCATCATTTCTGCTTTACCTTCAGGCTAAAAGCTCCGGTGAGGGAGTATACATTTTCTTATTTTAAGTGGTGTTCTTGAAAAATACTTCTAAGTTCAAGTTGCCAATGAAATTTAAATTCATGCCGCCTTTGTTCACAGATCTCCTTTTGTTTTTTTGTTTTTTTTGAGATCATTTGTAGTATCAGTTTTTTTTCGGATCCTTGGCGATGAGCGGAAATGATCTTTTCTATTCATTTGGTTCTGAATGACTTATTCGGATCCGTCTTTGTTTATTAAAATGGAGTTCTATTTCTGATTTTTTTTTTGGATATTGTTGTTGTTTGGAATTTTTTATGGAGTTCTTGCTTGCGCGAATTTACTGTTTAAGCAAGAGCTTGAGAGTCGTGGATCTCAACTTAAAATGAAAAAGTTCAGAAGTGTTGTGCAGTTCGTGATTAGTTTGCATTTTATCTGGGTTTTACAGAATTCTGTGCATACAACAACGAAAATGCAGCATGGCTTTGTTTCTTCCGCCAATGAAGATCACATCGTGACATCCTCCATGTCGCCGTTGATGTTCGTTCCACCCGATCTCCGCAACACATCTCCTCCATACCATACAACTGGCAGCAATTTTCCCGGGTTATCTCCTAAGGTTTCCCATCCTCTGGTCAACCAATACTCTGTCTCCACACCGATCCAAATCTCAGGCAAGACACCCGTCACGCTTTCTCCATCCCCAATTTCTTTTGACAATAAAGATCCTGTCGTCAGTGAGAACAGCCGCCTCTACCTCTCCCGCCTCGCGCTTCAATATCAGCAGATCGCCGACCGCTATGAGTGCTGCCTCTCTCAACTCGAAGAAGCGGAACGGGAGGCGGAGACCGTTAGTAAGCAGAACTCCAATCTACGCCGTACTAATGAAGAGCTCTGTCGGCGGTTGAGCGTCAACTCCGGGAAGCATAAAAGCAAAAATCCGATTACTGATGCGAACTCTCCAATGTGGCTCCTGAATGACCACTTTCGACGCCTCTCTTTGGCAGAGCGGCCTGATGAAGCGAGCCCCACGAGCGTGTTTGGATTCCAGGACAATCATCTAGGGAGAAAATGGCCATCTGTGGATGACAAGCGCATCACGCTGCCAAAAAGCATCTCGGTCCGTTCTACCGGCTATCTAAAGCTCCACCAGATGGTAGGCAGCTGCTCTGAATTCAACCGCAACCCCAGACATCGTCCCACCACTCCTGTGATGGTAAGAGCGCGCCGCATCCCCTTTCGGTTTNAGATGGTAGGCAGCTGCTCTGAATTCAACCGCAACCCCAGACATCGTCCCACCACCCCTGTGATGGTAAGAGAGCGCTACATCCCCTTTCGGTTATTTTCACTCTAATTAATATTCTATTTACATTAATTTTCTTAAAGCAAGTATTCTTGTCACTTTTATTTTTGGCAGCAACAGAAAGTGCGCCTGGGCGGGGCAGAGAAGAAGGATGGTGGAGAAGCAGAAGATGCCGTGGAATTCGACGTGTATAGCCAGGGAATGTTTAAGACTGAACTGTGCAACAAGTGGCAGGAGACCGGGGGGTGCCCATACCGCGAGCATTGCCAGTTCGCACATGGAATCACTGAGCTGCGCCCAGTCATCCGCCACCCACGCTACAAGACCGAGCTTTGCCGCATGATACTCACCGGAGATACCTGTCCCTACGGCCACCGCTGCCACTTCCGCCACTCTTTGTCTCCGCAAGACCGTCTCTTCCGTCCCACCTGACCTCTCTTTGCGCTGCCGATTTATCCAACCATTTCGCAATAAAATACAAAAAGAATGCAAAATTTCCAATCAGCAGTTCCGGGGTCACAGTTCCGAATTAGTGCAGTGAATTTACCATGATTCATAACGCATTTGTAAATGAGCAGAAAAGAAGGGGAAGTGGATTGCCAGGCGAATATGTAATTTTAGGTGTACAACTTGGTATATGGTTAATTAGTAAGTAATAACGGTAAACTTGCATGGGTTTTAGGTTGATGAGTGAAGGGTGGTGCGTGCCGTCATCCCGGGGTTCAGTTTTTCTTTGCTTTCCTCGATCAAACTGTTTTTTCAAAGATTGCTTCCAAAGTTCCTCGAAAATATTTCAATTGCTTGATTTTGTTATTTGTTTAATTCTCATTTGTAAATATTAGGATTGGACTAATAGTTTGTTGGAGTGGGTGGTGGGGAAGGAGTAAAGGGATGGATATTCTAGATATATTTTTTTGCTCTACTGTTTCTTTTGCTCCAGCATCCACTTCAACAACCCTCACGATGGCGATTCATTCGTTTGAACTACTCGCAAAAATCAACTTTGTAAACGGATACTTGATTGCTATTTTTTCATATGAGGGGGCCTTTAATTTCTATAAGACGTGTTGGTGGTTCATATTAGGATTGAATTTTTTGAAATAAACATAAGGCTATAAAAATTTAAAACTTTTGGTTCATTTAGAGTGATTCTACAATCGAGTGGATGAACAAATATTAAACCTAAAAAGCCAATGAAAGCTTGTCAGTTTTTGCTGCACTGTGCAAATAGTGATGTGGTGATGATAGTTGGGTTAAATTTGAAGAACATTACATTATTGGTAGATTCATTTCAGATGTAATTCAATAGATGGCTATCTTTAATAGTTTGTCATCCCAACAAGAGTCATTTAATTGTTTCTATGTTAAAAAAAATCCCCATATAATTGCGTTCTTATGTATTTATTTGCGGGGAATTGAAACTCTTAAGATATTGTCAACTATGAAATTAACTCTACTTGTTCTTTTTCGTTAGAGTTTATTCTTTTGATTTCTGTTGATGTGGATTTGGATTTGTAATAAATGTAAAAAATAAAAAAAAAACTCTTATACCTAACTAAATGAAATTTTAAAAAATTGCTCTTTTAAAAATTAAATTTTAAATTTTAAGCAATTTACTTGAGACCATACGAAATGGTCAAGAATGGCTTNCGAACTAGGTCGGGGTAAACTAGTTTTCATAAAAGTCCAACATCACATTAGAGTACATACATCCATCTTTATCATTTGTATTGCCTAACAACCATGTCACATTCTTTTACTCAAAATATCGTGGAAATGCATCGTACCATACAAGTTGTAATATTATTATTTTTTATCTTTTCTTATGTATAGAGGGAAGGGAATGGATCAAGATAAAGTAGGCATATTCTCTAACTTAACAAAAAACACTTTCAATGAACTATTCCTTACTCCCACAGATTTAGCAAATAAATGAAGAACTTGAACTCTAGCAACACATCCATCATCTTCTTCCACACCTTCCTCTTAAAGCAATCTTTCTCAAGTTCTATGAACTCACAGATAATACAATACCCTACGTCCTCGAAGGACTCAACAAAGATTCACGAGAATGTGGTTTGTTATACATTAATCTGATTATGATTATTTAAATCTTTCATTTCTTTCACCACAAAATAATAGAAAATTAAGAGTATCGATTTTCTATCAAGCAATCAAACTATCTTTTTACAATTTGTTTTCTCAAGGATGCCTCATAGCACATATTGATTTATATCTCATACAAACATTATTTAAAAAATTGTCTAATTCTCGTTGACCAAGTATTTATTTTGCACCATAGAAGTTGTTGCATTCAAGTTTTAGTCACTTCATAAAACATGCTTTAATAAACCGTTGCATTCAATTAATTAAAACAACTTTTTTCTTTATATAAAGTGACTAAAACTTGAGATTTCATAAATATTTCTCCCGCATGATATTCAGTAATGTTGCTCTTTAAATAAGGCCACATTAAATTTTCAAAATTTTGTTTCTGTTGCAACTTAATAATTAAATATCCCATTGCTTTTTTTT
The DNA here is from genome assembly GCA_002079205.1 of Phalaenopsis hybrid cultivar. NCBI lineage: Eukaryota > Viridiplantae > Streptophyta > Magnoliopsida > Asparagales > Orchidaceae > Phalaenopsis > Phalaenopsis hybrid cultivar. The sequence continues at coordinate 426,292 of JXCR01108144.1, read as the reverse complement.
TTTTTTTCGTTTAGGTAGGATCGAAAACGCCTTCTAATCGGCCATCAAATATAACATTTACCTTCATTCAAGAGTACTACTTTATCTAATTATTTTTTTAGCAGTGAAAACAAGTTCCAGTTTTATTAAAAATTAGGAAATTAATTAGCCGATCCCGCCTGTACTATCTTACCCCCTTCCATCTTAATTTTTCAAAAAATAGTATCGTATAAATCGCATTAAACAATATCGTTCATATATTTCAATTTTCATTTTATTATTGATATGCGCTGACTTGAATATCGATTGGCAGCCGGCTATTAAAATTACCGAACAGCGAAACAGTCAATTACGTAGCTGCCACAAAAGATACATATGAATATTGACGATTCATGGTTGAAGAGCACAAGGTTGCGTGCCCCATCCAGCGTATTTGATCGTACTAACATTTCCGCCCACCGGGACCCTTACAAGCGAAGCAAAAAATGATCATGAGACGTACTTGTTTGCTAACGGCAACTCCAATGAAAAGGCCCCACCATACCAGCCAGGTTGTTGGCGGGTTACCTGCTCGGGTTCAATTCCCAGGTCCCTCTAAGCGGTGCGATCTCATTTCGATCTTCGCCTAGGAACGACCATATCGCCATGCTTGCATAATTGCATACTGCGTACCGAACGCAGGGACACGAGAAAATTCCATCTTAACGAACATTTGTTGCTTTATCGCCTTCTACATTTTGGTTTTTAGGCAGTCCGGAAAGCCTGAAATGCTTTGTTCTTCACGGCCCTGCAGGGGCAAAATGGTAAAATTGTAGAGGATTCAGTTATGCTATGCAAGACTGTACTGACCCATAAATTGTCACTGATTACTTTTCGACGTCGCCCACCACTTCGTATAATTTGCTAACGGTTTCGAGGGCTGTCCAGTCACTGTGAGTTTTTGTCTAAGTATCTATAAATAGCCCACCTCAANTACTGACCCATAAATTGTCACTGATTACTTTTCGACGTCGCCCACCACTTCGTATAATTTGCTAACGGTTTCAAGGGCTGTCCAGTCACTGTGCGTTTTGGTCTAAGTATCTATAAATAGCCCACCTCACCCATCATTCAATTTCTCGTCTCTTTCTCCTTCCTCCCTCCCGCCCGAGTTTCGATTTCTTCCGAATTTCTTCGATCTGCTTATGTTTGGTCTCCAGTCACCAGTCTCCTAATACTCCATCATTTCTGCTTTACCTTCGGGCTAAAAGCTCCGGTGAGGGAGTATACATTTTCCTTATTTTAAGTCGTGTTCTTGAAAAATACTTCTAAGTTCTAGTTGCCGATGAAATTTAAATTTATGCCGCCTTTGTTCACAGATCTCCTTTTGTTTTTTCTTGAGATCATTCGTAGTATCAGTTTATTTTCGGATCCTTGGCGATGAGCGGAAATGATCTTTTCTATTCATTTGGTTCTGAATGACTTATTCGGATCGGTCTTTGTTTATTAAAATGGAGTTCTATTTCAGATTGTTTTTTTTTTTTTTTTGGATATTGTTGTTGTTTGGAATTTTTCATGGAGTTCTTGCTTGATTGAATTTTCTGTTTTAGCTAGAGTTTGAGAATCGTGGATTTCAACTTAAAATGAAAAAGTTTAGAAGTATTGTGTCAGTTCGTGATTAGTTTGCATTTTATCTGGGTTTTACAGAATTCCTTGCATACGACAACGAAAATGCAGCACNTCTTTTCTATTCATTTGGTTCTGAATGACTTATTCGGATCGGTCTTTGTTTATTAAAATGGAGTTCTATTTCTGATTGTTTTTTTTTTTTTGGATATTGTTGTTGTCTGAAATTTTTCATGGAGTTCTTGCTTGAGCGAATTTTCTGTTTTAGCTAGAGTTTGAGAGTCGTGGATTTCAACTTAAAATGAAAAAGTTCAGAAGTGCTGTGTCAGTTCGTGATTCGTTTGCATTTTATCTGGGTTTTACAGAATTCTCTGCATACGACAACGAAAATGCAGCATGGCTTTGTTTCTTCCGCCAATGAAGATCACATCGTGACATCCTCCATGTCGCCGTTGATGTTCGTTCCACCCGATCTCCGCAACACATCTACTCCATACCATACAACTGGCAGCAATTTTCCCGGGTTATCTCCGCAGGTTTCCCATCCTCTGGTCAACCAATACTCTGTCTCCACACCGATCCAAATCTCAGGCAAGACACCCGTCACGCTTTCTCCATCCCCAATTTCTTTTGACAATAAAGATCCTGTCGTCAGTGAGAAAAGCCGCCTCTACCTCTCCCGCCTCGCGCTTCAATATCAGCAGATCGCCGACCGCTATGAGTGCTGCCTTTCTCAACTCGAAGAAGCGGAACGGGAGGCGGATACCTTTAGTAAGCAGAACTCCAATCTACGCCGTACTAATGAAGAGCTCTGTCGGCGGTTGAGCCTCAACTCCGTGAAGCATAAAAGCAAAATTCCGATTACTGACGCGAACTCTCCAATGTGGCTCCTGAATGACCACTTTCGACGCCTCTCTTTGGCAGAGCTGCCTGATGAAGCGAGCCCCACAAGCGTGTTTGGATTCCAGGACAATCATCTTGGGAGAAAATGGCCATCTGTGGATGACAAGCGAATCACGCTGNACGCCTCTCTTTGGCAGAGCTGCCTGATGAAGCGAGCCCCACAAGCGTGTTTGGATTCCAGGACAATCATCTAGGGAGAAAATGGCCATCTGTGGATGACAAGCGAATCACGCTTCCAAAAAGCATCTCGGTCCGTTCTACCGGCTATCTCAAGCTCCACCAGATGGTAGGCAGCTGCTCTGAATTCAACCGCAACCCCAGACATCGTCCCACCACCCCTGTGATGGTAAGAGAGCGCTACATCCCCTTTCGGTTATTTTCACTCTAATTAATATTCTATTTACATTAATTTTCTTAAAGCAAGTATTCTTGTCACTTTTATTTTTGGCAGCAACAGAAAGTGCGCCTGGGCGGGGCAGAGAAGAAGGATGGTGGAGAAGCAGAAGATGCCGTGGAATTCGACGTGTATAGCCAGGGAATGTTTAAGACTGAACTGTGCAACAAGTGGCAGGAGACCGGGGGGTGCCCATACCGCGAGCATTGCCAGTTCGCACATGGAATCACTGAGCTGCGCCCAGTCATCCGCCACCCACGCTACAAGACCGAGCTTTGCCGCATGATACTCACCGGAGATACCTGTCCCTACGGCCACCGCTGCCACTTCCGCCACTCTATTTCCCCGCAAGACCGTCTCTTCCGTCCCACCTGACCTCTCTTTGCGCTGCCGATTTATCCAACCATTTCGCAATAAAATACAAAAAGAATGCAAAATTTCCAATCAACAGTTCCGGGGTCACAGTTCCGAATTAGTGCAGTGAATTTACTATGATTCATAACGCATTTGTAAATGAGCAGAAAAGAAGGGGAAGTGGATTGCCAGGCGAATATGTAATTTTAGGTGTACAACTTGGTATATGGTTAATTAGTAAGTAATAACGGTGAACTTGCATGGGTTTAGGTTGGTGAGTGAAGGGTGGTGCGTGCCGTCATCCAGGGGTTCAGTTTTTCTTTGCTTTCCTCGATCAAACTGTTTTTTCTAAGATTGCTTCCAAAGTTCCTCGAAGATATTTCAATTGCTTGGTTTTGTTATTTGATTAATTCTCATTTGTAAATATTAGGATTGGACTAATAGTTTGTTGGAGTGGGTGGTGGGGAAGGAGTAAAGGGGTGGGTATTCTAGATATATTTTTTTGTTCTACTGTTTCTTTTGCTCCAGCATCCACTTCAACAACCCTCACGATGGCGATTCATTCATTTGAACTACTCGCAAAAATCAACTTTGTAAACGGATACTTGATTGCTATTTTTTCTTATGAGGTGGACTTTAATTTCTATAAGATGTGTTGGTGGTTCATATTAGGATTGAATTTTTTGATATAATCATAAGGCTACAAAAATTGAAAATTTTTTGTTCATTTATTTCAAGTGTTCAATCCTTTAATAAGTATTACTGTGATTGACCCTTACTAAATTAGAGTGATTCTACAATCGAGTGGATGAACAAATATTAAATCTAAAAAGCCAATGAAAGCTTGTCAGGTTTTGTTGCACTGTGCAAATAGTGATGTGGTGATGATAGTTGGGTTAAATTTGAAGAACATTTCATTATTGGTAGATTCATTTCAGACGTAATTCAATAGATGGCTATCTTTAATAGTTTGTCATCCCAACAATAGCTCATTTAATTGTTTCTATGTTAAATAAAATCCCCATATAATGGCGTTCTTCTTATGTATTTATTTGCGGGGAATTGAAACTCTTAAGATTAAATTTTAAATTTTAAGCAATTTACTTGTGACCATACNTTGAAAAAATTTTCCCCAGGCATTTTTTTCCACTTCTTTCTTTTTAAACTATCTTATCGTCATGCCCAATCACAAGAAATTTGAAAATTTAGCCCGAGAGAAGGAGTTTAGAGGGAGTTTGAGTTCTTGTTACCTTACTTGCTTCCATGGAGAGTTAAAAATAATATTTTGGGAAACGGAGATAAGTTTGTGCACAAAGATGGTCAAACCAACTTCAATAGGTTCCTAGCATTGAGTTTATAGAGGTTGACTAGCAAATTTGTAAGGATTGAAGAGGAGCTTTCATTATTACAAAATAAGTTGCATTAGATGTATCATCAATACAAGCATTTGGAGTGGCAAATGAATCTCTTATTCAACCACATGTCTTGTTATTAGGATTATCATGTAACAATGTATTGTAACAACAAATGGATTGATGAGAAGATGGCTATAGATTTCCCTAGCTCCCCTTTCTTTCAAATCTTTGATCATAACTTTTTAACATTCAAATAGGGGGATGAAAATTTAGTCAACAATCATTGAATTTTAGAAGGAATTATGTGTGTTTGATTTGTCATGTTTGTTAACTTTAATAGTGGTTGTATTAAGTGCTACATCATTTAGTAGTTGATTGTGTGTTGGTTTGCTTGTGTATATTTGTTGTATTGCTTATTGTGTCTGGTTTACTTTCATTTGATGGTTATTAATGAAGTTATGTTTATAAAAATTATGTGTTAGAAGGGTGGAATTAATCTCGGATTAAAAATTATGATTGAACAATTAGAAGTTAGAAGATGCTGGGGAGATCATAAATGTGAGGTTTGATTTTAATTTAATTAGAAATTTTCTGTTTAAATGTTTTAAACTTGTTGTGTTACACATAAAAACAAAAGAATGAAAAAGTTTGGGTTTGGCGCATATGCGCCAGACTTCAGCATAGCATGGCGCTTAGGCACCGGTTCAACTGAACTGACCAAAATATCACATTAGTGATCCAATCTTCAAACTTTTTGGCTCAACATCATTGGATTTCATTTTCTCAATGTTAGATCTACATTTTTGTGTAGTTATTTTGTGATTTTAGTATGGATTTTTCATACATTAAGTGGAGGTCAAAAATAGCAAAATTTTTTTATTGGGAGGTGAAAAATCCACGAATTTATGCCTTGTTTGCTTGAAAAAGCTTATAGGAAGCCATTTATCTTAATTTTAAATTTTTTTGGAATTTTTCTTGATTTTCTTAGATGGCTCCTAATACAAAGCAAAGAAAGGGTAAAGAAACATACGACAATGCAAAATTCATAAATTTTAAAGCACAAATTTGATATAACAAATTTGCAATGTGGAGAAAGTTCATTACATAACACAATTTTTATAGACTTGGTGGTGTCGTCGAGAATGTGATTGTGGCTCGACACTTGGAGAGCTTTTACTATTTCACCATTTTAGCCATCATTGATGTAGTTCGAAAGTTTAATGCCAACTTGCCTGAAGCATCTGACGATGAGATATTTGTTCAAGGAAGAGGAGTTAAGTTTACTTCAGAGCAGATTAATGTGGAATTTGGTCTGTCACCAACTATAGATTGCTTCTTTTTTGAGTATACACCATTTGAAGTAGAGTTGGATTAGATTATTGCATATCTAATTGATGGACATGGAGCCTGGAAGATCCAAAGTGATTGTAAGGTAAATTTTTCTTCTTCCATGTTAAATGCCACCTCAAATACTTTGCATTATTTTATTTCATCCCTCCCCCTTCCTTCAAATCATTTCAATGAAGTGAAACGAGAAAGAGCAATCTTGAAATACTGCATTCAAGAAATGAAACCTAATGATGTTGGGTCTCTTATCTTTAATGCTATTAGTTCTTCTGTCAGAGCTAGTACTACTTCAGGTCTAAGCTTTCCTTCTTTGATTTTTACTACTTACAAAGACTCTGGAGTAAATGTTGATCCTTGGGTGGAGCAATTAAAGCCATGTAAGCTTTTCGGGAGAGCTAATGTAGATGTTTATGGACAACCTAGAGGTAGAGCTCCTGATGCACCTCGTAATACTACTTCTAGGCCTTCTACCTCAAGGCCTTCTCCTTCTAAACCTTCTACTTCCACTGCTACTAAGCCACCATCTGGTTTCTATGATGTGTTGAGTGAGAGATACATGGAACACTAGTCTGATATGCTTATGATGCAATGTCGTATGCAAGATATGGAAGAGAAATTTGATCATATGGAAGATCATGTTTGGAGGAAGAGTGATTATGAGGCAAAATATAACGAGGCGTTAGTGAAATTTATGAAGGGATATCATTCAGTTGATTTTCCAACAAGCCCTTGACTTACTCCATATGAGAGTTGCAAATCCATTCATGTAGATATACCCTTTGATTTTGAGATGATAATGAAGATGATGATTGGACTAAATCTCATTGTGAACTTTTGATGTATCTTTTATGTGGATTGCTCGATGTACTTTTTGTACTGATGCATTTGCTCTTATTAATTTAGTTTCTTGTGTATTAAAGAAGTCTTTTACATCGCAAATTTCATGATATACATGTTGTGATTTAGAATTTTAACTACTAAGCACTTGTTTTTATTAATTGTACCTCTAATATTCTCCTACTTAAAAATTAATTAGGCATTTAAATTTTTTTGGTGTGTTAGAGTAGTCTTTTAAATTTTTCTCTTTCTTCATGCTTATTATGAACTGTACTACTTAAAATTAATTAAAAATTTCAGTTTGGGGGAAGGGAGATAAACTTTTTAAAACTAAACTTTATTTATCCTCAATAAACTATATTTTTAGAAAAACATTTTAACATAGCGTGTGATATGTGGTGCTAACCTTAGAAGACTATTTGTTTATTCTATGATGTTACAATAGTCACAAGTAAAATTTTCTAGTAGCAAGGGGTAGTTCAAAATGTTAAGATGTTTGGTGNAATTGCATTAATTAAACTTCTTAATGTTTGGCTGTCGAATGTCCTGTTTGAACGAATTAACTAAGCACCGCAATGCTTAGGATAATTAGAGGGAGAATTTATTCCCTAAAATCTAATTAAAATTACTCCCAAATTTTAACTTTTCTCCAAGTTAGCTATCATTTGGATCTCAGTAAACGACGAATATGTAGTGACTTCCTTTTTATCCAAACTATAAATTAATGATTGATGGCTACACCTAACAATCAATAAGGGCCAATTTTAGGGAGCCATTTTTATGGTTTTTCGTTTTCAAAATGCCTTTTGTTGGGTTTGGCATTCGACTTTGGCTCAGCTTTTCAGTGCCGACCATCCGTGCAATGGAGAAAGGGGGAACTTGGGGGAGTTGATGCATTCTGCGGTGGAAACTTTGTTTCGTTTGCAAAATCACTTCGCTACTCCCATGCTAATGGTGTATACCTCGTTACATCCTAGATATTGCACATATGCTTTGTCGTCAATTTTCCTCCCACCTCTTTCTTTTTCACAGTGATTTTACAACAAAATCCCATTCCTCTTATTTAGCTTTCGTCACGTCTCTTCTTTGTATGTCTAATGCCTCTCATTTTTAAATGTTGTGGTTTGACTATGGTATTTTGTTACTTTATTATTTTCTTTGCTATGTGTTTCTTGTTTTACTTTTTGATTGTTTGAGATGCGTCAGTGCTTTGGTGGTACTCTTAATTTTGCAGTTTTCTTTTATTCATGCGTTGTGCTAGGTATTTTGAAAAAAGCAATGCTGGTTTTCTTGAGAAAACAACCATGATAATTTAGTTTTCTGATATTGCAAATATCCCAGTTCACATTTTGGATCTGTAGTTGAATTTCTCTTTGCTCATCATCTTCAAACATGAAAAAGGATTGTTGAAGGGAACTTAGAAGCAATGCTTGTTCTTTAATAAATATGCCAAATTTTGTTGTCTCTTATTGTGAATATCTCAACTTTTTTTTTAGATCAGTGATTGCATTTCTCATTTTCTCTTCTTCAAAAATTGAAACAACTATTTGGAAAGAATTTAGTATCAGTTCGTATTAATTTGAGAGTATATGCACGAAAATTTTGTTTGTTGCTATTTCAAATGTCTCAATTTTTATGTTAGATCAGTTATTGCATTTCTCTTTCCTCCTCTTCAAACTTCAAAAAGATTCCATGGAGGGAGTATATGTGTTGGTTACTTTGGAAATACATCAATGTAATTTAATTTTTATAATATTATAAATGTCTCAGCTTTCATGTTAGATCAGTGATTATGTTTCTCTTTCCTCGTTTTTATACTTGGAAATGTTTGTATTGAAGGAACATAAAAGTAGTGTTTGTTCTTTTGATAATATATCTTTGAGAGTTTGGTTTTTTTCTATTGCAAATATCATAGTTTTCTTGTTAGAATAATTATTGCATTTCTCTTTCCACTTCTTCAAACTTTGAAAATATTGTGTTAAGAGAATTTAGTGGCAGTGCAAGTTATTTTGAAAATTTGTTCATAAGAATTTTATTTATGCTATTGCAAATATCTCAATTCTTATATTAGATCAGCGATGTTATTTACCTTCCCTCTTATTCAAATTTGAAAGAATTGTATGGAGGCTTTAGAGGAAGTGCTTGTTCTTTTGGAAATATATCAATGAAAATTTCATTTTTTTTTTGTAAACCTCTCAGTTTTCAATTTAGAACAGTGATTGCATTTAACTTTCTTCTTTTTCAAACTCTTAAAAGATTCTTTGGACTAAGTCAGGAGCAGTGCTAGTTAATTTAAAAATGTATATATTACAATTTGGATATGAACCAATGAAAATGCCTCAATTCCTATGTTAGATCAGTGATAGTATTTCTCTTTACTATTCTTCAAACTTTAAAAGAATTGTATGGAGGAAATTTAGGAGCATCGCTTCTTCTTTTAAAAATATATTAAAAAAAATTGGTTTTGTTTCTATCTCAAATGTCTCACTTTCTAAGTTAGAATACTGTTTGCATTCCCATTTTCTCTTCTTTGAATGTTGAAAGGATTGTTTGGAGAGAATTTAAGTAGTGCTTAATTTTCTTAACTATATACATGAGAATTTGATTTTCTATTATTGCAAATATTTTTGTTTTCATGTTAGACCAGTAATGATAACTTCATTCCTCTTTTTTAAACTTTGACAAGTTTATATGTAGAAAATTTAGAAATAGTGCAGGTCCTCTTAAGAATATTTTTCTTGAAAGTTTGATTTTCTGTAAGTACAAATATTATAGAATTTAAGAGTAGTGCCAATATCTTTCTTTATTTCTAAATTTAAGGAGAAAATGTGTTGAGTAGATGGAAATATCAAATTTCTTAGATGTTATTCACTAAAACTATCTATTGGAATGATGGCTTTCAATGTTTAGGTGCGATAAATTTTTTATTTGAAATGTATAATAGGGAATGAGGGAAAATGAATTCAATGTGCTCAACTTGTCAACAACTGCAATTGATACTACTCGATTTTGTAGCTTTTAGATAAAATTGGTGATTGAGCATGATCCACCTGAAAATTACATGTTTTTAATATACATTTAATGTTCATTTTGTAAACATTTTTTATGATATTACACTTTACAGAAATGTATTTTTGCATGTTTTTGGTTCAAGGTACAAGAAATAGATTTTTGGACAAAATGAAGCAAAAATGACGCAATTTGGAGTCAAAACAAGTAAATAAGAAAATTTTGACCTGACACATTTTGTTATGTCTTTCTATGCATAATCTCCCTTAAATTTATCAAATGTTTTTGAATCAAATTAGATATTAAAGAAATGTTATTTTCATGCTTATCTTTTAGGTATAATAATTTGGAGCGTATTGGAGCCAAAACGATGCAAAATAGAGTTGAAATGTAGTGAAACAGGGCAAAACTATGGAGCTGCTTGTAAGGTGGCACCTAGGCACCCAAAACTGGGTCCTAGATGCCAGTGACGATAGGAAAATGGTGCCTAGGAGCCAAAAATGGTGCCTAGGCGTCAGAAACCGTCCAGGGGTGGGTTTGGATGATTTTTAGTGGTTTCAGGATGTTCTGGAAGCTTATGGGCGACTTGAATGCCCCAAGATGATATTAAATGAACCGTTAGTCAGAAACCGTCCAGGGGTGATTAAATTTGAATGCCCCATGAGAGGTAATTAGGTGTGTTTTAGGAGGAGTTTTAGAAGGATACTTGAGAGAGTTTGGTGTAAGTTAATGGAGACGTATATTTCTCCAATTTTTGGAGAGATTGGTGATGGATTTTGAGAGGTATGACTAAGGAAGTATGAGTGATGCATGGATCGACAGGAGACTTTGTTGGAAAGATTTTTCATAACTCTTTCAAAGGGAAAAAACTATGTATTTTTTCTGCAATATCTTGTAATTGCTGTAAATACTTTTAATTGAATTTTATTTGATTTAAATGAAGATTTCTTTTGTGTTTTATCTATGCTTCGTAAATAGGTTTCTTTACTTTTTTCTTTTAATATAATTTAGTGGCATGTGTATGCAAATTTATTTTATGATAGAATTATTTTTATTTTAATGTGATGAGTAATATCTCATTCACTTCATTGACATAACTTAAGTGGAAATAGGGTATGTCAAAATTTGTTGTAAGTTAAACTAAGACGCAGATGAGCAGTGATCTTACAACTTGAGTGCACTCACATTGACCGTTGGCTAGTAAAACAGTTTAGGCAGCAATGCAACGTTAAAGGAATAAAATTTAATGATCTATTTCTATTAGATGATTCTAGGTGATAGATAGTTGCATAAAACTAATAAGATACTAAGTGTACTCATACACTCGAAAAAGGGTAGGTAGACATATATTTCTTGTTAGCACATAATTTACTATATAATTCTATCAATTTTTATATTGCTTATGTCATTATCTGCATTTTACTTTTCTTTTGCAATGAAATTGAAGCAATTTTTTTGGAATTTTATTTCTTAGATCTTCTCTTATTTCTTTAATGTGATGATATTTTCACTAGCTCTGAATTTACCTTATAAACTTATCACTTGTATTGTTAAAATTTTTAAGAAACTTATAGACCCAGGAAGGTTATGATTTCAACAACTAGTGAGTACCACATTTCACTTTGGATAGATTCATGGCGATCGTCCAAGGGGAGTGCAAATATAAATAGATAAAAGACTCGATGGGCATAGAATTGATGTTTCTAGGGTGAGAGACTAGATTATGTTATCAATTTGGTCTAAATTTGGAATTAAGGGTCACTGCTAACTCTTACAGAGAGGGAACAATGGGTAATCTGGAAGTGAGAGGCTAGAACCTACCCAAAAAAATTATACATGTCGACACCAACTCTAGATTAGCCAATGTTCTTTATGCTTGGAAGAGATAAATAATAGGTATGCTCCTATATGTCATTGATAACATTACATTTTAAGAATTCATTTGTACACATTTTCTTGGACATTGCATGAGAAGGGTAGTCTTTAACATCTTAAAATTCTTCAAACCAATTTATCCAGATAAGTTATTTTTATAGTTAAGATTTCCATTTAGGAATTGTTATTAGAAAAATCATTTAAACAACATTTCAAACTAAGACTTTCNACTGTTTTTTCTAAGATTGCTTCCAAAGTTCCTCGAAGATATTTCAATTGCTTGGTTTTGTTATTTGATTAACTCTCATTTGTAAATATTAGGATTGGACTAATAGTTTGTTGGAGTGGCTGGTGGGGAAGGAGTAAAGGGGTGGATATTCTAGATATATTTTTTTGTTCTACTGTTTCTTTTGCTCCAGCATCCACTTCAACAACCCTCACGATGGCGATTCATTCATTTGAACTACTCGCAAAAATCAACTTTTGTAAACGGATACTTGATTGATATTTTTTCTTATGAGGTGGCCTTTAATTTCTATAAGATGTGTTGGTGCTTCATATTAGGATTGAATTTTTTGATATAATCATAAGGCTACAAAAATATAAAATTTTTTGTTCATATATTTAAAGTGTTCAATCCTTTAATAAGTATTACTGTGATTGACCCTTACTAAATTAGAGTGATTCTACAATCGAGTGGATGAACAAATATTAAATCTAAAAAGCCAATGAAAGCTTGTCAGGTTTTGTTGCACTGTGCAAATAGTGATGTGGTGATGATAGTTGGGTTAAATTTGAAGAACATTACATTATTGGTCGATTCATTTCAGACGTAATTCAATAGATGGCTATCTTTAATAGTTTGTCATCCCAACAAGAGCTCATTTAATTGTTTCTATGTTAAATAAAATCTCCATATAATGGCGTTCTTCTTATGTATGATTTCTGTTATTTACGCTTCTTTAATTTTATTCCGGATTTGGAGTTGGATTTGTAAATAATGTTAAAAGAAAAAACTCTTATTTCTAACTAAATGAAATTTTAAAAAATTGTTCTTTTAAAAATTAAATTTTAAATTTTAAGCAATTTACTTGTGACCATACGAAAAGGTAAAGAATGGCTTAATGGGATATATATATATATCCTTTTCTGTTAACTTATATATATTCTGTTAACTTCCACCGCCCTTCATTCCTAGATGGAATAACATCATAGCTGTCGGTTTCGCCACAACCAATCTCTTCCTAGCCCAGTACCATACCCTTATGCATCTCTGACGCACAGAAGAGCACTAAAATTTTGCTGGGGAAAGGTGATGAAAACAACTAGGCTTATATTGAGAATNCACCGCCCTTCATTCCTAGATGGAATAACATCATAGCTGTCGGTTTCGCCACAACCAATCTCTTCCTAGCCCGATACCATACCCTTGTGCATCTCTGACGCACAGAGGAGCACTAAAATTTTGCTGGGGAAAGGTAATGAAAACAACGAGGCATATATTGAGAATGACTTAGGTCATTATAGTATACTAGAGAGGAAGAGGAGGGCTGTTTATTTGATGTTATTTGAAATCGAGTAATATGAGAAAATTAATTTAAATTTAGATATAATACACATTGAAAGAATAATTTTTGAGTTTTACATATAATTCCTACAAAGTTTCATGAGGCGCCAACTACACGGTAGTTTACAGGTCGCTGCATGTAACGTCTAAACTACCTTAGGTCCTTTAAATTTCTATTTGAAGTTTAATTACGTCAATGTATTTTCCACCAAAAGTTGAGTCCTGAATTTCCAGCTTTAAATCAGCAAGATTATATTTTGTCATGAATTTTTATAACAGCATTGTTAAATTGTAATCTATATAGGTGGAAGCCAGAAATTTATTAATTGCATTAATTAAACTTGTTAATATTTGGCTGCCGAATGTCCTGTTTGAACGAATTAACTAAGCACCGCAATGCTTAGGATAATTAGAGGGATAATTCATTCCCTGAAATCTAATTAAAATTACTCCCAAATTTTAACTTTTCTCCAAGTTAGTTATCATTTGGATCTCAGTAAACGACAAATATGTAGTGACATCCTTTTTATCCAAACTATAAATTAATGATTGATGGTTACAACTAGCAATCAATAAGGGCCCATTTTGGGGAGCCATTTTTATTGTTTTTCGTTTTCAAAATGCGTTTTGTTGCGTTTGGCATTCGACTTTTACCTGGGGGAGTTGATGCATTCCGCGGTGGAAACTTTGTTTCGTTTGCAAAATCACTGCTACTCCAATGCTAATGGTGTATACCTCGCCGTATCCCCGATATTGCACATATGTTTTGCCTTCAATTCTCCTCCCACCTCTTTCTCTTTCACAGTGATTTTGCGACAAAATCTCATTCCTCTTATTTAGTTTTCGTCACGTCTCTTCTCTGTATGTCTAATGCCTCTCATTTTTAAATGTTGTGGTTTGATTATAGTATTTTGTTACTTTATTATTTTCTTAGCTATGTGTTTTTCGTTTTACTTTTTGATTGTTTGAGATGCGTCAGTGCTTTGGTGGTACTCTTAATTTGGTAGTTTTCTTTTATTTATGCGTTGTGCTAGCTATTTTGAAAAAAGCAATGCTGGTTTTTTGAGAAAACAACCATGATAATTTAGTTTTCTGATACTGCAAATATCTCAGTTCACATTTTGGATCTGTAGTTGAATTTCTCTTTCCTCATCATCTTCAAACATGAAAAAGGATTGTTGAAGGGAAGTTAGAAGCAATGCATGTTCTTTAATAAATATACTGAATTTTGTTGTCTCTTATTGTGAATATATCTCTTTTTTTTAGATCAGTGATTGCATTTCTCATTTCCTCTTCTTCAAAAATTGAAACAACTATTTAGAAAGAATTTAGTATCAGTTCGTATTAAGTTGGGAGTATATGCACGAAAATTTTGTTTGTTGCTATTTCAAATGTCTCAATTTTTATGTTAGATCAGTGATTGCATTTCTCTTTCCTCCTCTTCAAAGTTCAAAAGGATTCCATGGAGGAAGTATATGAGCAGTGCTTGTTATTTTGGAAATACATCAATGTAATTTAATTTTTGTAATATTATAAATGTCTCAGCTTTCATGTTTGATCAGTGATTATGTTTCTCTTTCCTCTTTTTTATACTTGGAAATGTTTGTATTGAAGGAACATAGAAGTAGTGTTTGTTCTTTTGATAATATATCTTTGAGATTTTGGTTTTGTACTATTACAAATATCATAGTTTTCTTGTTAGAATAATTATTATATTTCTCTTTCCACTTCTTCAAACTTTGAAAATATTGTTTTGAGAGAATTTAGTGGCTGTGCAAGTTATTTTAAAAATATGTACATAAGAATTTTATTTATGCAACTGCAAATATCTCAATTCTTATATTAGATCAGCAATGTTATTTCCCTTCCCTCTTCTTCTAATTTGAAAGAATTGTAAATAAGCTTTAGAGGAAGTGCTTGTTCTTTTGGAAATATATCAATGAAAATTTCATTTTTTTTTGTAAACCTCTCACTTTTCAATTTAGAACAGTGATTGCATTTAACTTTTCTCTTTTTCAAACTCATAGAAGATTCTTTGGATTAAGTCAAGAGTAGTGCTAGTTAATTTAAAAATGTATATATTACAATTTGGTTATCAGCCGTTGAAAATGCCTCAATTCCTATGTTATATCAGTGATAGTATTTCTCTTTACTATTCTTCAAACTTTGAAAGAATTGTATGGAGAAATTTAGGAGCAGTACTTCTTCTTTTAAAAATATATTAAAAAAATTGGTTTTCTTTCTATCTCAAATGTCTCACTTTCTAATTTAGAGTAGTGTTTGCATTCCCATTTTCTCGTCTTTAAATGTTGAAAGGATTGTTTGGAGAGAATTTAAGTAGTGCTTAATTTTTTTAACTATATACATGAGAATTTGATTTTCTATTATTGCAAATATTTCAACTTTCATGTTAGAATAGTAATGATATTTCCATTCCTCTTTTTTAAACTTTGACAAGTTTATATGGAGAAAATTTAGAAATAGTGCAGGTTCTCTTAAGAATATATTTCATGAAAATTTGATTTTCTATATGTACAAATATATTAGAATTTAAGATTAGTGCAAATATCTTTGTTTATTTCTTAATTTAAGGAGAAAATGTGTTGAGTAGATGCAAATATCAAATTTTTTCGATGTTAGATCACTAAAACTACATATTGGGATGATGGCTTTCAATGTTTAGGTTGCGATACATTTTTTATTTGAAATGTATAATAGGAATGAGGGAAAATAAATTCAATGTGCTCAACCTGTCAACAACTGCAATTGATACTACCCGATTTTGTAGCTTTTAGATAAAATTGGTGATTGAGGATGATCCACCTGAAAATTACATGTTTTTAATATACATTTAATGTTCATTTTATACACATTTTTTATGATATTACACTTTAAAGAAATGTATTTTACATGTTTTTGGTTCACGGTACAAGAAATAGATTATTGGACAAAATGGAGCAAAAATGATGCAATTTAGAGTCAAAATAAGTAAAGAAGAAAATTTTGACCTGACACATTTTGTTATGTCTTTCTATGAATAATCTCCCTTACATTTATCACATATTTTTGAATGAAGTTAGATATTAAAGAAATGTTATTTTCACGGTTATCTTTTAGGTATAAAAATTTGGAGCGAAATGGAGCTGAAATGAGGCAAAATAGAGTTGAAATAGAGTGGAACGGGGCAAAACTGTGGAGCTGCCCGTAAGGTGGCACCTAAGCACCCAAAACTGGGGCCTAGACGCCAGTGACAATGGGAAAACGGTTCCTAGGAGTCATAAATGGCGCCTAGGCGCCAAAAATCATGCGGGGGTGGGTTTGGATGGTTTTTGGAGGTTTCGGGATGTTCTGGAAGCTTATGGGCAACTTGAATGCCCCAAGATGATATTAAATGAACCTAGACACTTGAAAAGTTTTATAATGAAGAGATTTGTCTCTTGGAGTGGAAGGGTGATTCTAATGGAGTGAAGGGGTGTGTCTTTTGAAAAAAGAGGTGTTTGGCTTCTCATTAAATAAGAGGGCTCGCGCCTCTCATGAGAGATAATTAGGTGTGTTTTAGGAGGAGTTTTAGAAGGATATTAGAGAGAGTTTGGTGTAAGTTAATGGAGATGTATATTTATCCATTTTTTGGAGAGATTGGTGAGGAATTTTGAGAGATATGACTAAGGAAGTATGAGCGACGCATGGATCGGCAGGAGACTTTGTTGGAAAGATTTTTCATATCTCTTTCAAATGGAAAAACTATGTATTCTTTCTACATTATCTTGTAATTTCTGTAAATATTTTCAATTGAATTTTCTTTGATTTAAATGAAGATTTCTTTTGTGTTTTATCCATGCTTCGTAAATAGTTTTCTTTACTTTTTTCTTTTAATATAATTTAGTGGCATGTGTAAGCAAATTTATTTTATGATAGAATTATTTTTATTTTAATGAGATGAGTAATACCTCCTTCACTTCATTGATATAACTTAACTGACAATAGGGTATGTTAAAATTTATTGTAAGTGAAACTAAGATGCAGAAGAGCAGTGATCTTACAACTTGAGTGCACTCACATTGAACGGTTGGCTAATAAAATAGTTTAGACAGCAATGCAACTTTAAAGGAAATAAAATTTAATGATCTTTTTCTATTAGATACTTCTAGGTGACAGATAGTTGCATAAAATAATAGAATACTAAGCGTACTCATACACTTGGAAGAGGGTAGGTGGACATATGTTCCTTGTTGGCACATAATTTACTATATAATTCTATCAATTTTTATATTGCTTATGTCATTATCTTAATTTTACTTTCTTTTGCAATGAAATGAGAGCAATTTTTTGGAATTTAAATTTGCTTAGATCTTCTCTTATTTCTTTAATGTGATGGTATTTCAATGGCCCTGAATTTACCTTACAAACTTATCACTTGTATTGTTAAAATTTTTTTGAGAAACTTATAGACCCAGGAAGGTTATGATTTCACCAACTAGTGAGTATCACATTTCACTTTGGATAAAGTCATGGTGATTGTCCAAGGGGAGCGCAAATATAAAGGGATAAAAGATTTGATGTGCGTAGAATTGATGTTTATAGAGTGACAGACTAGATTCTTCTATCAATATGGTACAAAGTTGGAATTAAGGGTCACTACTAACTCCTACAGAGAGGGAACAATGGGTAATCTAGAAGTGAGAAGCTATAACCTACCCAGTAAAATTATACATGCCGACACCAACTTAAGATTAGCCAATGTTCTTTATGCTTGGAATAGGTAAGTAATAGGTATGCTCCTATTTGTCATTGATAACATTACTTATTAAGCATTCATTTTGACACATTTTCTAGGTCATTGCATGAGAAGGGTAGCCCTTAACATCTTAAATTTCTTCAAACCAATTTATCCAGATAAGTTATGTTTGGATTTAAGAATTTCATTTAGGAATAGTTATTAGAAAAATCACTTTAATCAATATTTCAAACTAAGACTTTTTAGTAGTATACTAGAACTTATCCTAAGGGATTTCTTATAGTAAGAGTTTTTAAAAAAGCCATATATTACTTGAAACGATACATATACTTGTGTAGAACCCGAGTGTGTTAAATATTATCTAAATTTTATAACATTTCAATTTACACACTAGTCGCTAAACATAAATTAGGTCAAGCTTTTGGCCATCTTTTGGATGCTAAATCACTGCATAGTTGCGGGTCAGATCAAGTTTTTGGCGTCGTTATCGGGGAATGTAGAGTGAGAACTTTAGGAGAATTTTAGTTGAACATAGAAGACTTAGATTTGGAAATTTTAGTATTATTACCTAGTGTGTTAATTTTCTTTAAAAATAAAATTTAAAATACCAAAATTATTTTTAACATACTTGATATCTATTATATTAGTTAAGTTTCTAAATTTGTATGCGTACTTCAAAAGCTGCAGACCTTCAATCATACAACTAGAAAATAGAGATAATTATTAAGAGCATTAGGAAATAGAAAAGATCTTCAGAAGCTGTTGTAGAATGATGAATTATTATGAAGATGATATATTGAATAATCTAACTTCTCAAATTGTAAATATTTTAAGAAATTTGGATCATTGTAGAATGTGTCAACCTCAAGAACCTCTATTCATTTTAGAAAACTCATTTGGACATTTGGTTGACACTAACTCTTTTGAAACTATGTATGAAATTTACAATTACACATATAAAATTTATTTCAATTACTACAACCCAGGCTCAAAGAATCATTTCAAATTTAACTGGAATAGCAATTATGAAAAATGAAACCAATCATGGGATTACACTCAAGATGATCCTTTAGGTGATTGGAAAAATTAGGATAACTATAACTTTAGACCTTATGTTCTTTTTGAATTTAACTCTAACTTACAGTATGAGGGGAAGAAGATGTCTATAGAAGAGGTTGTTTATCAAATGAAAAATTAGTTGAAAAGTTAAGGGGCTGCTATAAAGAATATAGAAAACCAACTGGGCTAGACTGTTGACTCAATTAATATTAATCCTACAGACATTTTATCTAGTAACCTTGAGATAAACCCTATGGAGAAAAATGATGAGCGAGATAAAGATATCGAACAAAGAATTAGAAAAGAATTTGAGGTTGTTTTTTTAAAAGAACTTTGAGTCGAGATGAGGATAAGGAGATTGAAATCCCAAAGGAAGAAATTCCTAAGGAATTATAAAAAACTATTTTATCAATTAAGATTATTATAGAATGACCACCTCCACCATTTACTCAGTACTAATGGGAAGAATTAGAAAATAACCTGAGATAGAAGGAAATCCCATTGGAAGTTAATCTAGAATTTGAATCATCTAGAGAGAATCTAAGAGTTTAAGAGATCTAGAATTATCATATAGAGATCCATTTCTTATAAATTGTAAGGATAATATTAATATGCAAATTGAAAATACACGTAGAAGACTATTGGATCTAGAAAGAAACTTGAGGAACAATAAATAGAATGAATTTGAGAAGTTGAAGGGAAAACTAAAATTTGAGGATTTAATAGGAATCTCAGGACCTCAAAAAGATTTGGTGATTGATCAGTGTTTACTTAAATGGAAATTTGATCAGGGAGAAAATTCTTTATCGTGCTTGCAATATTAAACTAAGCTCTTCGTGGGACGCAACCCATGGTTATCTATTTGTTTTGATTTATTATGTTTGCGAGTTGTGATTGTTTGTGTTGTGTTGTGTTTGATTTTGTGTGAATTGATCGATTTGATTTATGTTTGTAGATGTTTGGATTGCTAGTAGATTGATTTGATCTTTTTGTGTCATGAATGAGATGAATCCAAAATTTCTAATTGTGACTAGACTTATGTTTTTTCTCTGGTAACTGTGGATTAACAAGTATATTATAACTTGGATCTAAACCAAATTTGAGGATTAACCAGAGACATTATGAGTTTGGACATAGAATAAGTCCATCTAAACTTTGTTACTTCCTTTATTTGATCTTTTTTTCTTCAACTTGGTTCCATAATCTATTTGAAAAATAACCTGAAGATTATCTTCCACTATGCTTTATAGTTGTTAGAGGTGCCTAATAATTGAGATAAGGTGATGGTTGAGGTTGGTCTTCGTGACTCAGCTTAATATGGGCAATCTTGTCCATGTGGATAACAATTTAAAATTCCAGGAAGGCACTTAACATATCTTGTAGTGATTCCATTAAAAATAGGAAGAAAGGTAGTGTGATGTGAATAGTTAATTGATGAATTAACCTCTTTCATCATGTGAGTTTGTGTTTTATGTTACAACAATATAAAAGACTTGAAGCACATTTTTATATTCCTATGTTGATACTTATTATGCTAGTTAGACTTTTGCTTAGTCAATTTCATTCTGGTATGTAAAGTTTAAGTTTACTTTCTGCTGCATGCTTTCTATCCTAATTAATAATTGTAGATGTTCTTGATAGAAATTTGTGGTAGACAGAATTTATAAACCATTTTTCTTCCTACTTATGTTTTATGTACTTAATGCTATAGATGTTTAAAATCAAGTTTGGGGGAAAAATCATTTTAAAACTTAACTTTATTTGTCCTCAGTACTTTATATTTAATTCTATACCACTTCTTAAAAAATGACATGCGGTATGTGATGTTATCTTTAGGATACTAAACATTTGATTTTTAGAAATGACAGAGAGGAACTTCATAGAAAGGAAAATAAAAAGGATGAAACAAAAGTTAAGATATTTAGTAGAAAATATTAAAGAAATGATTTTACTATTTATTGTAGAAAAATTTGAGTTTTTAAAAAAATTAAAGATTTTTAGAATAGTAAATTTAAAAAAAAAAAATTGATTCTATGAAAATTCTTTTTAAAAAACTAATAATAGATTATACATTAAGGAAAGAAAAAAAACTAACTTTAGAGAAGGGATAGTGAAATTAAAAATCATTAAAGGTCTATCCAGATATAGTAATCCTCACCTTAAAAAAAGTAAGGATTAATAAAATCTTGAAAGAAAAAGAAAAAGAAGAAGAAAAAAAAGAAAATGAAAAAAGAAAAAGAAAAAAAAAAATGTACGAAAGAGGGAGGAGAAGCTTTAGGAATCTGACCTAATTAAAAATTGGAATCACTTGAACCTTTCTAAGGAAAAAAAGACCTAAGATCAATTCTTTGCTTAATTTCTAAAAGTATTAGTAAAAATTATTTTCAATATAGATATCATAAATTTTAAAATTAATATTTTTTTTAAATCCAAAGTTTGGTAAAATTTCAATTATATCTAAATTAAATAGAAAATTAGTATCCTAAATTTAATACTAAATGTTCTCTTACCTTAGATATCATCTGTTTTACTAAAAGCTTTTTTAAGTTGGACTATAATATTTCTAAAATAAATTTTTAGTTATTTAAAAAGTAAACCCATTACCATATGTTAATAAATTTGGTTTTTAAAGTTATAGTGTTACTTGAGGATAAGTAATGTTTAAGTTTGGGAGAATTAATCAACCTAAAAATCACCTATTTTTAATATACATTTAATGTTCATTTTATGCGCATTTTGATGATATTGGACTTTAAATGAAGGCATTTTGCATGTTTTTGGTTCCAGGTACAAGAAATAGATTTTTGGAGAAAATGGAGAAAAAATAGTGCAATTTGTTGTAAAAACTTTTGAGTGGATTTTCATTGATTAAAATGAAGTTTTCTATTGTTTTTTATTCATGCTTCATAAGTATTTTTCTTTACTCGTTTCTTTTAATATGAAGTAGTGGCATGTGTAGGAAAATTTGTTTTATGATTGGTTTTTTTTTATTTTAATTTGATTAGTAATACCTCATTCACTTCATTGACATAACTTAAGTACTGATAGTTTATGTTAAAATTTTTTGTAAGTGAAACTAAGACTCGGGAGAACAGTGATCTTGCAACTTGAGTGCACTCACATTGATCAGTTAGCTAGTAAAATAGTTTAGGTAATAATGTAACTTTTAAGAAAATATAATTTAATGATATGTTTTAATTAGATGCTTCTAGGTGAGAGATAGTTGTGTATTACTAAAATAATCTAAGCGTACTCATACAGTCAGAAGAGGGTAGGTAGACATATGTTCCTTGTTGGCACATAATTTATTAAATAATTATATCAATTCATTTACTACTTATGCCATTATCTTCATTTTACTTTTCTTTTACAATTAAATGGAAGTAATATTTAGAAATTTAGATTTGCTTAGATCTTCTTTTATTTCATTAATGTGATGGTATTTTCACCGCTCTTAATTTACTTTTTTAACTGATCACTTGTATTGTTAAAATTTTTTGAGAAACATATTGACCTAGGAGGGCTATGGTTTCACCAACTAGTGAGTACCACATTTCAGTTTGAAAAGAGCCATGGTGATCATCCAAGAGGAGTGCAAATAGATAGAAAGATAATATTTTATGGGCATAGAACTATTGTTTCTATGGTGACACATTAGATTCTTGTATCAATTTGGAATAGAGCTCGAACTAAGGGTCACTGATAGGTCATATAAAGAGGACACAGTGGGTAATCTAGAGATGAGAAGCTAGAACCTACTCAACACTACTATACATGCTGGCACCAACTTTAGATTAGCTAATGTTCTTTATGCTTGAAAAAGGTAAGGAGCAGGTATGCTCCTATTTGTCAATGGCAACATTTTATTTTAAGTATCTTATTCTTACACATTATCTAGGTCATTACATGAGAGTGGTAGTCTTTATCTTCTCAAAATTCTCCAAAACAATTTATCCAAATAAGTTATCCTTATATTTAAGATTTTCATTTAGGAATAGTTATTATAAAAAATCTCTTTAATCAACATTCCAAAATAAGACTTTATAGTAGTAGACTAGAACTTATCCTAAGGGATTTCTTACCTCACCTCTCTGCAGGATCGATACTGGGGTTTTTAAAGAAAGCCTTATATTACTTGAATGATACATATACTTGTGTAGTACCCCTAGTGTGTAAACTATTTTTTAAATTTTATAACATTTTACTTTGCACACTAGCCACTAAATATAAATTGAGTTAAGTTTTTGGCTAACTTTAGGAAGCTAAATTACTGCGTAATTGTGGGTCGGGTCAGAGGATAGAGCCTTCTTTGATTTACGGGGCTAACTGAGTTTTAAAAACATGTTTGGGTCCTTGTTACTGGTTTGACATCTAAATTGAGACAATTGGATCAATCCAAAACATTTTATCTTGGATAAATATTTAAAAGAGTCACACCCCTAAATTCTATTACTAAAATACCTTTCACGTTGAAGAAGAGGAAAGTGAAATGCAATTACATATCTAACATGAGAATTGAGACTGTTGTAATAGCCAAAAATCAAATTCTATTAGATATATTTTCAAAAAAGCTAGCATAGCTCTTGAATTCTCTCCATACAATCCTTTCTAAATATGAAGAAGAGGAAAGAGAAATAAAATTATTGATCTAACCTCTATGTACACTTTATGGGGATTGGTTAATTTGCTTTTAAAATGTGTCATTCTAATGTTACTTTATTTGTAATAATTTATACATTGTTGGTATATTGTTGTTTGTCTCTTGAATTTGATGTGTTTCTTGGACGTGGGCTTTGTATTGACCTAGTTTTTGGATTTTGCAGGTGTATAACATTTCATTTTTAAAATGTTATGTGAAGTACTGATGAAAAAAAATAAAGGGCTCAATCGATAATGAAGTGCCACTATTTATGATAGATACTACTTGGTCTTATAACACACAAGTCCAATATACGACATGTTTTTAATGCTAGAATGATACTTTTAGTGATTTATGATGGGGCTTTTTTTGATAACTTGATTTTCACTGAGTTTTACTTTGAATCACCTGATTTTAACAAAATTTTTATCTAGTGTTTATTTTTCCCTTAAAGTTATTTATAATTCTAAATGTTTCAATTCCATAATAATTCGGATGGGTAAACATTTGGAAGGTTAAATATCTACTTTTTGAGAAAGGAAGACAATGATCATATTATGTGGTTTGTGTTGGGGAGAGATATAGATTGGGAATAGGTCAACAACTTACTTCAACAAGGAAAGTTGGGAAAACTGCACCAAAAATGTGCTTTATAAATTAGTAGATTGTATGAAAAACTCAGTTGAAAAATAAATGGGATTGACCCAATTCACAATTACATAGATATTTATTTTCCCGAATATGGCCAAAATCTTGACCCAACTTATATTTAGTGACTAGTGAGAGCAAATATAATATTATTAAATTTAGATTAATAATTTTCTTACTAGAGGTACAACTCAAGTATATGTATCATTTCAAGTATTATAAAGTTTTTTTTAAAAACCTCAGTATCGATCCCACAGGGAAATTTAAAAGAAAAAGGTAAATTCAAGAATTTAACCATGAGAAACATATACTTATAACTGTAGAAAATATTTAAAGTAATTCAAGCAATGAAATAAAGATTACTATCCATCAAATGCAAGTTAAAAGTAAATACAAATTTTTAAAAAATTCAAGATATATATATATATATATATATATATATATATATATATATATATATATATATATATATATATA
>JXCR01108144.1:371302-401472 GCA_002079205.1 Phalaenopsis hybrid cultivar | reverse complement strand
TGCAAATAATTTATAATCAGGGTAAGATTTCAACAGTTTAGAAGTTTGACTGTTTTATTTCGACAAATAGGAGCATACTCATTCTTTACCTCTACCAAGCATAACGAACAATGACTATTTTAAAGTTGTTGTCGACATGTAGAGTATTGGGTAGGTTCTGGTCCCTCACATCTAGATTACCAACTATTCCCTCCCTGTAAGACCTACCAGTGTTCCTTAGTTCCAAACTCTATACCAAATTGATCAAAGAATGTAGCCTGTCACCCAAAAAAAAATCAATTCTACACCCATCAAACCTTATCTCTCTATCTATTTGCACTCCCCTTTGAATGATCATCATGGCTCTTTCTAATGTGAAATGTGATATTCACTAGTTAGAGAAATCTTAGCCCTCTTGAGTCCTTAAGTTTCTCAACAATTTTTAACAATACAAGTGGCCAATTTTCAAATTATATGAAGGACCAGTGAAAATACCATCACAAATTTTGGAATAAAAGAAGTTCTAAAAATTTCAAAACCACCAATTGATTATTTCATATTGCAAAGAGAAAGAAGAAAACTACTCAAAACACATGAGTATAACAAAATAAAACATATTTAGAAAACTCAAATCCAAATTACAATAATTAAATAAAAAGATACAAATACTTGTCTGAAATGTTTCCTAAGCATTCATTTGATGTTCCTCGACTTCTCTAACTCCAAAATACTCTTACAAGACTCATAAAACTCCAAAAATCACAAAGTCTCACAAAACCTCACTAAGGTGGCCGCCCACTCTATATGGGTGCCTCCCCTTCTCAAAACATCTCTAGAGCTCTTCCTTTACATTTAAAATTAATCCTTATTCATAGAGCTTAAAAGTTCATCAAGGATTGCTTCAGACATCTCTTCAAAATTCAACCTCATTCAATGGATCTTCTAAAAATTAACTCTTGCACCTTCAGGCCAAAACTGTTGCGCCTAGGTGCCAGTAACAGTGTTCATTAGGTTCTAGGCGCCAGCTCGGCTAATTTTGGCAATTTTTGTTGGTTTGCCCCTTTTTTATGTACCATTACTCCATTTTACTCCTAAATTTTTTCTTAAACCTGTAACTAAAAATACACAAATACCTTTCATTAAAGCATAATATCCTAAAAAATGGTTATAAAATATGCATACAAAATAGGTAATTTTAAAATGGATAAATTCTCAAAAACTTAAACGTTACTTTTCCTCAAGTATCCCTTTTACTAAATAAAACATTATAATATGTGATAGTGGGTTTTATTTAAAGATTCCTTTAATTTTTATCCTAAAAATGTGATAATGGAGCTTTAAGCATATTTTTTAATAACTTAGGTTAGAACCAAAATATAATGATATTCAATACTCAAGTCTATGAATTCTAATTTGTTAATCATTTTAAAATTAATTATAACTTTTCATGCTCAGAAGTTTCAAAAAGATTTAAAAGAAAAGAATTTATATGAGAACTCTACTAATAAATATACTAATACTTTTAAATTGTAAATAAGCTTAGAAATGTAAATACAACTTTTTTTCTGTAAGTTGATTGAAGTGAAGCCAATTTTTGATTAGGCATTTTTCAAGCTTCTCGTCAGATATTTTTTATTTTTATTTTCTTTTCTTTTATTTTGATTTTTCTTTCTTTTTTTTTTCATTCAAGATCTTTTAATCCTTACTATTTTTTCTTCTTTTATGTGAGGATTACTATATCTGGATAGCTTTTAATGATTTTGAACTTCACTATCCTCTTTCTAAAGTTAAAAATCCATCAAATTTATATACATAATAATGTGTATTAATTTAAAAATAATTTTTTATAAAGTCTTCTTAGCATATCAAAAATACAATTTCTCTACTCTGAATAATAAAAAGGATAATTTTAAACTTTCAGACCAAACATCTTAACATTTTGAACTACCTCTTGCTACTAGAAAATTTTATATGTTGACTATTATAACATCATAGAATAAAAAATAGTCTTCTAAAGTTAGCACCACATATCACAGGCTATGTTAAAATATTTTTTTTAAAATATAGTTTATTGAGGATAAATAAAGTATAGTTTTAAAAAGTTTTTCTCCCTTCCCCCTAACTTAAATTTTTAATTAACTTTAAGTAGTATAGTTCATAATAAGCATGAAGAAAGAGTAAAATTTTAAGATTTTTAAGCAGGAGAATATTAGAGATACAATTAATAAAAATAAGTGTTGAGTAGTAAAAATTCTAAATCACAACATGTATATCATGAAAAATTGCGATGTAAAAGACTACTCTAGCACACCAGAAACTAAATTAATAAGAGCAAATGCATCAGTACAAAAAGTACATCGAGCAATCCACATAAAACATACATTAAAAGTTCATAATGAGATTTAGTCCAATCATCATCCTCATTATCATATCAAAATCAAAAGGTATATCTACATCAATGAATTTGTGGCTCTCATATGGAGTAAATCGAGGGCTTGTTGGAAAATCAATTGAATGATATATCTTCATAAATTTCACTAACGCCTCGTTATATTTTTGCCTCATAATCACTCTTCCTCCAAACATGATCTTGCATATGATCAAATTTCTCTTCCATATCTTGCATACAACATTGCATCATAAGCATATCAGACTGGTGCTCCATGTATCTATCACTCAACACATCATAGAAACCAGATGGTGGCTTAGTAGCAATGGAAGTAGAAGGACTAGAAGGAGATGGCCTTGAAGTAGAAGGCCTAGAAGTAGTATTACGACGTGCATCAGGAGCTCTACCTCTAGGTTGTCCATAAACAACTACATTAGCTCTCCCAAAAAGCTTACGTGGCTTTAACTGCTCCTCAGAAGGATCAAAATTTACTCCAGAGTCTTTATAAATAGTAAAAATCAAAGAAGGAAAGCTTAAACCTGAAGTAGTACTAGTTCTGACAGAAGAACTAATAGCATTAAAAATAAGAGACCCAACATCATTAGGTTTCATTTCTTGAATGAAGTATTTCAAGACTGCTCTTTCTCGTGTCACTTCATTGAAATGATTTGAAAGAAGGAGGAGGGATGAAATAAAATGAAGCAAAAACATGGAAGAAGAAAAATTTACCTTACAATCATTTTGGATCTTCCAGGCTCCATGTCCATCAATCAGATATGCAATAATCTAATCCAACTCTACTTCAAATGGTGTATACTAAAAAATGAAGCAATCTATAGTTGGTGACAGACCAAATTCCACATTAATCTACTCTGAAGTAAACTTAACTCCTCTTCCTTGAACAAATATCTCATCGTCAGATGCTTCAGGCAAGTTGGCATTAAACTCTTGAACTACATCAATGATGGCTACAATGGTGAAATAGTAAAAGCTCTCCCTGTGTCGAGCCACAATCACATTCTCGATGAAACCACCAAGTCTATAAAAATTGCATTCTATAATGAACTTCCTCGACATTGCAAATTTGTTATATCAAATTTGTGCTTTAAAATTTATGAATTTTGCATTATCATAAGTTTCTGTTCCCTTTCTTCACTTTGTATTAGGAGCCATAAAAAAAATTAAGAAAAATTCTAACAAATTTTAAAATTAAGATAAATGGCTTCCTATAAGCTTTTTCAAGCAAACAAGGCATAAGTTCGTGGATTTTTCACCACCCAATCAAAAAATTTTGCTATTTTCGGCCTCCACTTAATGTATGAAAAATCCATACTAAAATCACAAAATAACTACACAAAAATGTAGATTTAACATCAAGAAAATGAAATCTGGTGATGTTGAGCCAAAAAGTTTTAAGATTGGATGACTAATGTGATATTTTGGTCAATTCAGTTGAATCGGCGCCTAAGCGCCGTGCTATGCTGAAGTCTGGCACCTAGGCGCCAAACCCAAAATTTTTCATTCTTTTGTTTTTATGTGTAACACAACAAGTTTAAAACATTTAGACAAAAAATTTCTAATTAAATTAATTTCAAACCTCACATTTATGATCTCCTTAACATCTTCTAACTTCTAATTGTTCAATCATAGTTTTATATCCGAGATTAATTCCACCCTTCTAACACATAATTTTTACAAACATAACTTCATTAATAACCATCAAATGATAGTAAACCCGACACAATAAGAAATACAACAAATATACACAAGCAAACCAACACACAATCAACTACTAAATGATGTAGCACTCAATACAACCACTACTAAAGTTAACAAACATGACAAATCATTTTGCCTATCATCAGATCTTTCAAGATCTAGTCATTTTAAAGCACAAAATCCTTAAAAAGTGCTTTAAAATGCTTCCTTAATAGTAGTAGGTCATGATACTACATCTATAACAAACATAAATCAAATCACAAAAATAGTTGTAGGTTGCCTCCCATAAAGCACTTGGTTTAATGTCGTCAGCCCAACATATCTAATTGTTTTACTCGGACTGACCCAGCATCAAAGTTTCTTTATAAAAGGGCTTGATTTCATCAATATAAGGTTTCAACCTATTTCCATTTACTTTAATTATATGTTCAGTTTACGGATCTTTAATATGCACAACCTCATAAGGATAAATTTTTATCACAATAAATGGCCTCATCCATGTGGCTTAAGTTTTTTTGGAAATTATTTAAAATGCGTATTGTATAATAAAAGCCTTTAACCAAGCTTAAAATCCTTTCTTAAAATCTTTCGATCATGCCAAATTTTTATATTTTCTTTACAAATTCTAGTATTTTCATAAGATTCATTCTTAATTTCCCCGAGTTCATTTAATTGCAATAATCCTTTTGCTTCAGCATTCTTTAAGTTACAATTAAATTATTTTATTATTCAATAAGCTTTATGTTCTAAATCAATGTGTAAGTGACAAGCTTTTCCAAATATGAGCTTATATGGTGACTTTCCTATAAGAGTTTTTAATGTAGTCCTATAAGCTCATAGTGTAGAATTAAGTCTATCAAACCAATCAGTTCTATTAGGATTTACAGTTTTCCCCAAAATTCTTCTAATTTCATGATTTTATACTTCTGCTAAACCACTAGTCTAAGGGTGATAAGTTGTGGCAATCTAATGTTTAATTCAATATTTTCTAAGTAATGTGTCAATTCTAAAATTCTTAAAGTGACTTCCCCATTACTAATGATCAATCTTAGCATTCCAAATCTGGTAAAAATATTTTTGTTTAAAAATTTTAGAATTCCAAATTTTAAGCTGTGGCGGTGAATTTTATCTTGTTTGATTTTTTTTAATTTTTATTTTGGGTTTTATGGCTATCCTAGCAGTTTTGGTTTTCATGCAGGATGACATTGTTGTTTAACATGCAAGTTCAAGACAGTAAAAAAAAGTAAATGCAATAATTTAAAAGTGTACTGACACACGTAAAATAAATAATATTTTTAGACACATTTTTATACCTATGTTGGATATATTGCGCTTTAATGGAAGGTATTTGCATGTTTCTCTTTTAGGTATAAGTAAAAAAGGTGAAAAATTATAAAAATGATCAAATTTGGAGCAAAAATGTAAATATTGTGCAAAAGAGTTTTGGCACCTAAGCACCGGTGAAACAGAGAAGGCCGCGCCTAAGCGACAGAGGCCCCGTGGTTAAGCGTCAGGGCAGTTATTTGATGTTTTAATTCATTTTACTAAATTTTGAAGGGACATTTGAGATACTTATTGACTAAAGAGGGTGCTTATGACCACTAGAAACTATAATATGATTAAAAAAATTGTGAGGAGGCATCCCTTGGAGAATACATTAAATTTGGACACATTTTAAAAAGTTACCAAGGCACCTCTTGGAAATTTATAAAAGGATGAAGTTGATACTTTTAGAAGTGTGCTTGAAAAGAGGGAGTCCTGAGAAGTTCGTTTGGAGAGATTTTCAGGTACCACAAATTTACTTTTTCCTTTTTGTTTTTAGTTTTATTGTGGGAGTTAAGAGTGTTTTAAAAGAGAAGAGATTCAATTGAACTTCAAGAGTTTGGTGAAGGATTTGAGATAAGTTTTTATCTTTATTTTTAAAATACTTTTGGTTTTAATCTAGACTTCTTGTTGGTTTGATAATGATTTCTATTTTTAAACTAAAGTGTGGTTTTGTTTTCTCCTTGGATTCTAAGTAGTTTTCTTTATCTTTCTCCTTAAAATGATAAGTAATTAAAGTGTTGGATGAAAGTTGTGGAGAGTATTAATCTTTAATGTTAGAAGAAGTTGTGATAATTTAATTCCATAAACTTTATTTACTTCTTGATATGGCCTATCAAGATGTTAAACTTTGTTGTGAGAACATGTAAGAACCGAGCCGGTATTGTCTCAGTCAACAATTGAAAAGAATCACATGAGGTTATATTAATGAGAATGTAATTCATATGATTAAGTGCAAATAAATAGGGAAATAATATTTGAAGGGTGTAGAGTTAGAGGTTTTTAAAGTAACATGTTAAAGCACCTAACTTGATTTATTGTTTTAGGTTCTGATATGAGATGTTAACCCCCAGGTGGAGGGAATCGAGGGAACTCTAAAGTGAGAGTTGTTATCTTCCCTACCTAGCAAGTTTTCATAATATAACTTTAAATTAGCCAATGTTCTTTATAGCATCTCTAGTAAGGGTAAAGAATAATATTGCTCTTATTTTGCACAACACAACTTACATACTTCCACAAAATAAATCCTATAGTTATTAGTAATTCATGATAAGGAGAAAGATATTTTATATTAAGTGTTTTTCTTTTACATAAACTCAAGTTATCTTTAGAATTTTTTATTATTTTGTCAAAATATCAGAAATACCAAAAAATTGAATTTTAGTTACTATAAAAATATCTATAGTTTAAGTAATTATCTTTTTAAAATAAAAATTTTGTTGTTTAATAGTGCATATTGTGAAATTCCCGTGGGTTCGATATTAAGGTCTTAATCAAAAAGTCCTATATTACTTGATAATAATACATATACTTGCGTAGTATCCCAATATATATATAAATTAAAAAAGTCAAACTCTTATTTTCTCCAAGTTCAAGTTTTTGGTACTGTTGCAAAGTAAGAAAATATAAGTGAAAAATATAATTAAAGACATTATTATATAGTTGCATATAAATAGTCGGGATCAAGTTTTAAGCGCCGTTGTTGGGAAATTAATTGAAAGAAAATTTCTATTGTAGAAAATTTTATTTAAACTTTAGGAGTTATTATAGGAATATATTATTATAGTATTTTATTTTATTTTATGCTAGTGTATGCGTAGTTCAC
Organism: Phalaenopsis hybrid cultivar; assembly: GCA_002079205.1. NCBI lineage: Eukaryota > Viridiplantae > Streptophyta > Magnoliopsida > Asparagales > Orchidaceae > Phalaenopsis > Phalaenopsis hybrid cultivar. The sequence continues at coordinate 394,237 of JXCR01108144.1, read as the reverse complement.
GTTTTGAAGGACTAGTGCCCTATGATTTTAAATTAGAAAGAACTGTTAAGAAAATAAAAAAAAGCAAAAAAATTAAAAATTTTAAAAAAATCTAAGGAATTACAGAAAAGGCAAACCAAAATGATCAAAATGTTAAAATTCATCAAGAATTTAGACCTTTATGAGATTATGCCAACCCTACGGTAGATGAACTTCATTATAATATTCAAAACCCTACTATAGTGGCTAATTCATTGAACTTAAACCCACTATTATCCAAATGGTATCAAATAATCAGCTTGGGAGATCACCAACTGAAGATTCAAATTTACATCTTGCCAATTTTCTAGAATTGTGTGCTACATTTAAATATCATGGTGTATCTGATGATGCCATAAGACTTAGGTTATTTCCTTTCTCACTGAGGGATAAAGCTAAGATGTAGTTGAATTCATTAGCACCTGAATCTATCAAAACTTGGGGTGATTTAGCACAAAAATTCTTTGCTAAATATTTTCCACCATAAAAAATTGCGAAGCTTAGAAATAATATTACATCTTTTAATCAGTTTCAAGGGGAATCTATTTATGAAGCATGAGAATGATTTAAAGAACTCTTAAGAAAGTGTCCACATCATGCTATACCAGATTAGTTCATAATTCAAACTTTTTATAATGGATTAGTTAGATCTCTTAGATCTATTATCGATGTCGCTGCTTGTGGTTCATTGATGTCAAAACCATTGCATGAATCTTATGCTTTAATTGAAGAAATGGCTACTAATAATTTTCAATGGCCTTCTAAGAGGGTGTGAACTCAAAAAAAGTATTCAATATTCATGAATTTGATGCATTTAATATGTTAGGAAATCAAGTTGCTGCAATTTCAAGGAACTTAGACCAATTTGAAATGAATTTTTCTCAACCAATTTCGATGATTGAAGAGAATTCATTAAGAAAAATGGTAGATTTTCAGGCATCATTAGAAACTTTGAATATCATGAATAACAAACAGAATAACCCATATTCAAATTATTACAACCCAGGTTAGAAGAACCATCCAAACTTCAATTAGAATAATACTATGGGTTGTAATAATCAGCAATGAGGGAGCAATCAAGTAAACCCATTAGGAAACTGGAACAACCAAGGGAATAATAATTATAAATCTACTTATCTTCCCGGTTTCAGCAGTAATCCACAATTTGAGTAGAAGAAGTGGTGTTACAAATGGAAATCAGTTACAAAGTCAAGGAGCTACAATTAGAAATATTGAGAATCAACTTGAACAAATTGCAAATTCATTAAGTAATAGATCTCAAGGAACACTTCCTAGTAATACTGAAAAAATCTAAAAGTCCAGAATAAAGAGCAAGTAAAAGCCGTTCAACTTAGAAGCGAAAGAGAGTTGGAAGGTAGGGTTCGAAAAGAAACTGAAGTAGAGAGAGAAGAAATTAAAGAATCAAAAGAGGTCACTCCAAAAAATTCTAAAAGACCTATTTCTCTATTGAAAATTTATTTTGAAAAACCACCACCTCCATTTCCTCAGAGACTTTATCAACAAAAGTTGGATAAGCAATTTTCAAAATTTTTGGAAATTTTTAAGAAGCTTACAATTAATATTCCATTTTCTGAAGCCTTAGAACAATTGCTAAGATATTTAAAGCTTAAGAAGGATATTCTGAAAAGGAAAAGGAAGTTTGAATATAATGTGACTGTTGCACTTAGTGAGGAGTGCAATGCAATTATTTAGAAATAGCTTCCTGAAAAGCTAAAAGATCCTCATAGCTTTACAATTACATGTAGTATAGGAGACAAATTTTATGGGAAAGCTTTATGTGATTTAGGTGTGTGCATTAACTTTATGACATTATCAATATTTAAAAGATTGGGATTAGGAGAAATAACCCCTACAACTATAACTCTGCAGTTAGCAGGTCATTCGATAATGCACTCTAAAGGAGTTATAGAAGATGTCCTAGCGAAAGTGGAATAATTTATCTTTCTTGTTGACTTCATTGTGCTAGATATGGAGGAAGATAAAGAGATACCTATCATTTTAGGGAGACCTTCCCAGCCACAAGAATAGAAAATATAGACGTGTAGAAATGGGAATTAATAATGTGCATCAATGATCAAACTATTACTTTTAACATTTCAAGATCAATGAAGTATCCTGCAAAAGGTAAAGATGATGAATGTTGTAGAATGGATGTTATATGATATCTGAATGAATGCAATTTCAAAACTAATTATGAAGAAAAATCTGAAGTAGAAGACATGGAACACGAGAAAGAAGGGAAATTAGATCAATGTGAAGATCTTTTTAAGGAAGATTCAAACTATGTTCGAGAAAGTTTTGAAATTTTGAACACGATAGAAAAAGATAAATCATTTTTTCCATCAATAGAAAAACCTCTAGAACTTGAGTTGAAATTACTTCCTGATCATTTAAAATATGCATTTTTAGGTGATTCCTCTACTTTACAGTTATAATTTCCTTAAAATTAACAATGGAAGAAGAAGAAAGATTGATGAAATTTTGAAAAATTTTAAGAAAGCCTTTGGATGGACAGTTGTTGATATTAAAGGAATAAATTCTTCAATTTGTATACATAGAATTCATATGAAAGAAAACTGCAAACCTAGGGCTGATCCTCAAAGGAGATTGAATCATGTTATGAAAGAAGTTGTAAAGAAAGAAATTTTAAAGTGGTTATATACTGGAATTATCTACCCTATTTTAGATAGTGCATGGGTTAGTCAAATTCACTACGTTCCTAAGAAAGGAGGAGTAAATATGACTGTGAATGAACATAATGAATTGATACCTACTAGACAAGTCATAGGATGGAGAATATGCATTGATTATAAGAAATTAAATTTTGTCACTAGGAAAGATCATTTTCCATTACCCTTTCTAGATCAAATGCTGGATCGACTAGCTGGGCATAAATACTTTTCTAGATGGATATACTAGTTATCACCAAATTCAAATAACTCCTTAGGATCAAGAGAAAAGAACTTTTACCAGTCCTTATGGTACATTTGCTTTTAGAAGAAAGCTCTTTGCTTTATGTAATGCCCCTACTACATTTCAAAGATGTATAATGACAATTTTTTGTGATTTAATTGAAAAAGGGATTGAAGTCCTTATGGATGCTTTTCAGCGTTTGGAACTTCATTTGACTCATGTTTAGAACATTTATCAAAAGTTCTTAAGTGCTATGAAGAAATAAATTTAGTCCTTAATTGGGAAAAATGTCAATTCATAAAAGCAGGAGGAATTGTATTAGGACATCAAATATTAGAAAATAGTATGGAAGTAGATCCTGCTAAAATTGAAGTGATCACTAATTTACCTTATCCAAAAAATGTAAGGGAAATTAGGAGTTTTTTATGATATGCTAGATTCTACACAGGATATATTAAAGACTTTTCAAAAATTGCTAAGTCTTTATGCCATTTACTGGAGAAAGATGCAATTTTCAATTTTGATGAACAGTGCCTAAAACCTTTTGAGATTAAAAGAAAAATTAGTCACTGCACTAATTATAGTTTCACCAGATTGGTGATAACCTTTTGAACTGATGTGTTATGCTAGTGATTATGCTATAAGAGCTGTTTTAAGACAAAGATATGATAAAATTTTCAAAGTAATTTACTATGCTAGTAAAACTCTTAATGAAACCCAAATAAATTATACAACAACTGAAAAAGAGTTATTAGCAATAGTATATGCTTTTGATAAATTCAGTTCATATTTAATTGGAACTTATTGTGTAGTGCATACAAATCATTCTGATATTAAGTACTTAATGAAAAAGAAGGATGTTAAACCAAGACTTATAAGATGGATTCTTCTTTTGCAAGAATTTGACTTCAAAATAGTAGGTCGAAAGGGGACTAAAAATCAAATTGCTGATCATTTGACCAGACTTGAGTTAGAAAAACCACTCTATTTTGAAAAAGAAATTAATGAACATTTCCCAGATGAAAAACTGTTCAATATTAATGAGTGACATGTTCCGTGGTATGCCGACATTGTGAACTTTCTTGTAAGTGATATTATACCCGTTGGAATGGCAAACCAATAGAAGAGGAAATTTATTTCTAAAGCTAAGACATATTTTTGGGATGACCCATTTTTATATAAACAAGGAAAGGATTTGATTATTTGAAGTTATGTACCTTTAGAAGAAACTTATGAAATTATCTAAAAATGTCATAATTCTGATTTTTGGAGACATTTTGGTGTTGATAAAACAGTATACAAAATTCTACAATCTGGATTCTATTGGCCTACTAACTATCTTTAGAAATGTTAATGCTTATATCAAAACTTGTGATAGATGTCAATGAGTAGGCAATATTTCTAGAAGAAATGAGATGCCCCTCAATTATATGCTAGAAGTTGAAATATTTGATGTTTGCGGATTAGATTTCATGGGACCACATATACCATCTTTCAAAAATTTATATATATTATTAGCAGTGGACTATGTATCCAAATGGATAGAAGTTGTTGCTTTTCCTCGATGTGATACTCAAAGTGTTGCAAAGTTTTTTAAAATGAATATATTTTGTAGATTTGGGATGCTGAGAGTGATCATAAATGATGGGGGAAGTCATTTTAGAAATGTTATAGTGGAGAAATTTTTAAGGAAATATCATATAAATCATAGAATCACTCCTGCTTATCATCCTCAGACAAGTGGTTTGGATGAATTATCTAATCAGGAAATGAAAAGAACTATGGAAAAATATGAAAATCCAACAAAAATGGATTGGTCAATCAAACTTGACAATGCTTTATGGGCTTATAGGACTGCATATAGAACTCCTATAGGAATGTCCCCATAGAGGCTAATATATGAGAAAGCTTGTCACTTACTAGTTGAACTTGAGCATAAAACATATTGGGTGATTAAAGAGTTCAATTACAATTGAAAGATATTAGTGAGAAAAGATTATTGCAATTAAATGAGCTTGAAGAGATGAGGAATGAATCTTATGAGAGTGCTAAGATTTACAAATAAAATATGAAGATGTGGCATGATCGAAGGGTTCTTACTAAAAATTTTCAACTAGGGTAACAAGTTTTGCTATATAATGTGAGGTTATGATTATTTCCAAGCAAACTTAAGTCTAGGTGGATGGGCCCAATTGTTGTGATAAAAATTTATTCTTATGGAGCTGCAAATATTAAAGATCCTAAAACTGAAAAAGTATTTAAAGTGAATGATCATAGAATGAAACCTTATTTTGTAGGGGATCAGCGTAAATTTAATAATCAAATGTTGTTGGGTCAACCAGAATAAGCACGGGTTACGTTGGGCTGACGATGGAAAACCTAGCGCTTTATGGGAGACAACCCATGCTTTTCAGTGTGTTTTTGCTTTGATTGTTGTTGTATGTGATTAAGAAAATTTGGGGTAGTATTTTTAAAACTATTATATGTTATTAATGATTTTAAGACTTTATTTACTGATCTATACATGCTAGAATGAGAATTTGGACGTTAAGTTGACTGGTGCAAAATTAAGCATTGACGCTTAAGCGCGGATGTTAAAAACCATGTGCAAAATTCAGTTTATAGAAGTTTTAACTGCCAATTGGTTAACTTTTACATGCCAAGGTAGCTTCAGAATGTGCCTAGAAGTTATTGGAAGGATTCAAACTTATAAATAGAAGGGTTTTGTGATGGAATTTCACCCTAAAATCATTTTTAGCCCTAAAGTCTTAGAGAAAGAGTGATGTAGAGAAAATGTCTTCATGGGAGATGGATTTGAAGAAAAAAGAGGAGGCCATGAGGAAGAAATTCATTAGTCAGGGTGCACAAGAGATGTATAACGGTTTCTTAATCGTTAGAATTGAAGGAAAAGGGGAGAAAATCAATAAAATTGAGACTGGCGTGAATTTACTTGAGACAAAGGTAAATGAAGTTAATGTGCACCTAAAGCATATTGGATGGCAATTAAAAATTCAAATTAGCCATACTAGTTATATAGAAGAAGTGGAAATGCAATCTATCTTAAGCAGAAATGGTTTGAAGAAGATTATATCAGAGCTCGTCACCACCATCCATTTTATCAACTCTATATTCCGAATGCCCAATGAGAGACTAATGAAAGATAAGAATTTGTCCTAACAAATGAAGAGTGGAATTAAGTTCAGTATTAGAGTTTTTTTTGTTAGAAGTCATTATCTTAATGTGTTAGTGTTAAATCTTGTTTTTAGTGTTTATGTCTTTTATGTGGTTACTTTAAGTTTGTTAAGTGTTTCTATTTCAGAAAATTTTCTCATCCGAAACTATTTGGAATGAGAATTAAGTGTTACATGTACTCGTACTAGTTCATAAATGAATATATGTGTTTGTTTGTGTGAAAACTTGTGTTATTTTAGCCTCAAATCAAATTAGTTATATTGGAGAATTTTGAGAGAGAGGAGAGTTAAGGGAGAGGAAAATATTCATTTAAGTATTATAAGAACATTTAAGGGTGGTATACTTAGGCTAATAGTGCATTTGACTTACATTCAAAAATATAAAAAATCATGCACTGGCGCGTAAGCTCCACATTCTTGCGCTTAAGCATGAAGTAACCAGAGAGGCAGGTGCCTAAGTTCCATTTATCCATGCTTAAGCACCGATTAACGAATGGTTAAAGGTGAAAAATAACCCTGAAAACTGCCATTTTTGCTCCCGCCGTCATCTTCTTTCTCTGAAGTTCATGATTTTGAAGTTTAGGGTAAACCATTTCATGGAGATTTCTTGGTGGATTTGAGCCAAATTTGCTAAATTTGGATTTCTTAAGGCAAGAGCTTCACTTCTATATAAAAATTTTGGATTTTCACCATGTATTTTGAGTATATTTGGAAAAACCTGAAAAAATCACTATTCATGGTGAAAAATGAGGAAAAAATTATAGAAATTGCATAGAAAGTGTAGTTTATGCTTATATAAGTAGAGTTTAGTGGATTAAACTTGATTTTTGAAGTTATTGTGGAATTTTGTGAAATTTGTAGAAAGGCCCCAAGAATGAAGAGTAAGAAAGACCCACTTTGATTCGAGCAAGTTTGTGAGTTTGAAAGGTCTGGATAGACATAGTGAAGCTCTACAATCACGAAAGTTAATTTCTGAGAGGTGTTTAAAAAATTCATGTGGATCCGTGGAAGACTTGATCATTCACCAAAAATGGAAATGATTATGTTGTTTTTTTATTGTGATTGTTATTTTTGTAGTTCGGGAGTTTTATGTAAACCTCCCTGAGGCAGAAGAGGATCGAGTCATGGTTAGAGGCAAATTGGTACCTTTTTCACTAGAGGTAATCAATATGTTTTACCATTTACCACTTGATACTTTGTGTTTTTATGCGAACTATAGTCCGACTGAGACAGAACTGGACGAGATTATTTCATATTTTATTGTTGGAAGGGGATTCTGGAAAATTATAAATGAAAGGAGAGTCAACTTTTGAACTTCAAAGTTAAGTGCACCATCGAAGGTGTGGCACTACTTTATTTCAGCTTGTCTGTTACTGTTGAATCATCTCAGTGAAGTTACATGGGAGAGAGCGATGTTGAATTATTGTATTCAGGAGGGAAAGCTTATCAATATTGGAGCTTTGATCTGTCAGACTTTTATCAGTTTAGCCATTGTTGTTATTACTGTAGTTCTGAGATTTTCTTCCTTGATCTTTCCTTTGTGTGAGCAAGTTGGAGTGAGTTATGACAGCTGGGAAGAAGTGTTGTTGCCGCTAAAGCCAATTACAAGTGGAAATGTGAAGTTGTATTCTGAGCACTCTATTTTTAGTTGGAGAGGAGGATTTTCAAGAAGTTATGGAATGTCAATGTCTGCTGCATCCACCTTTTCTACTTCTACATATAGACCATCTACCTCGCGAGCATCTACTTCTAGTGGTGAGTCTACTAAAACTCAAGATCAATAATTGCATAAGATGATGAAAAATATTAATTATACGGCATATAAGGTACAAAATTTAGAAAACTTTGTTGATCATATTGACGGGTATGTTAGAAGGCATAGTGACTATGAGGAGAAATTTCACTCATCTTTAGAAAGCCTTATTAGGGATAACCAAAGAGTGGAATTTCCTTCATATCTTAGATACCCTGATTATGAGCCTACAAATGTCTAGAATAGTGGTGATTCTGATGATGAGGAAGTGGACTAAGTTATTTTTATATTTTTAATATGTGATCGACTACGTGGTTTGGACTTGATGCGTTGAACTTTTTATTTAATTGTTATTGTAATGTTTGTGTTTTGTTAGTATTTTGTTTTAAATTATAGGGTAGTAATGGTTGCTATGTGTTGAGTTATGTGTTTTAGTTAGTTAGGATTAAACTTTTTTCTATGTCTTTTGAAAAGTTGAAAATTTTGCTAGCTTTAATTTTAAAACTTTAATTTCAGAAAACCGCTACCTTGTATTTTTTTTATCTTGTTAGTGTGTTTGTTTTTATGTTTAGACTGTGAAATCAATGTTAGTGTGTTTGTTTGTTTTTATTTTTTTACCCACTACTTAGAAGTCTAATGAATCACTACATGTTAAAATAAAATTAAAATGATAGAAAATTGATCAGAAATTAATTTCACTCCTATTTTTAGTTTTGTACTCCTATAATTAGGGTATAAAATGTCCTGTAAGCANATATATATATATATGCTGCTAAACTGTTTATTCTTGTAAAAATTTAAGTTTGCGGGGAATGAAAAATATTTTCAAAACTTAATTTTTTTTGTTCGCAAATGTGCTACAAGTGAATTTGATTTGAAAAGAAAAATGATCATTTATATGAAGTTGTATTAGGGAAGTAAAATTTGATTATAAAAATGAGTAAGAAAATTTAGTTAAAATCTTAGTAATGAAGAAAAACTTTCAGTTAAAAGTTTTTAATGTTGCTAAATAAAGTGTAACTATCTTTAGTAAGAAAAATTATATTTTTGAAAGATTTAGAAATTTAGAATTTTATTTTTTAATACTTAAATTTCTTTTATTAAAAATAATTTTCAAAACTATTATTATATTTATAAGTAAAAGAATTATATGAGGACTTTGCTTTAGGAAAGGAGAAGTGGAATTTAAAACTATTAAAGACATATCCAGATATAGTAATCCTTGCCTGAAAAAGAAAAAAAGAAAAAAATAAGAAAAAGAAAAAGAAAAAGAAAAAGAAAAGAAAAAAATAAGTGAGGAGAAGCTTGAGGATTAGTGTCTAATCAAATATTGGTTCCACATTTGATCTTTTTAAAATATAAAACTTGAGAAACATTTAAGCTTAAGGATATAATATAATAAGTAAAATTATTCTTAATAAAACTTTTTTCAGTGGAGAAAATAAAAGGACTAAATTCTATATTTAGAAAATATATAATATTTCTAAATTAGATGGAAACTCATATTTTCCCTTTTCTTAACATTAAAAATTTTTAAACTTTAAGTTGGTCTCACTTACTAAATATTTTTTATTAAATTAGACTACTATATTTCTAAATCTAAATTTTAGTAGCTCCTAAAGAAAATCATATAAATATCATACTTATTTTTTTTTTAAAGATTGAAGTGTCACTTGAGGACAAGTAACATTTTAAGTTTGTGGGATTTTGATACACCTAAAAAATATAGTGTTTTTAGACACTTTTTTATACCTATTTTTGAGATATTGCGCTTTAATGAAAGGTATTTATGTGTTTTCTTTCAAGTACAAGTAAAAAGGTAAAAATTCTAGAAGGAGTTAAAAAGAATCAAATTTAAAGCAAAAATGTAAAAATGGTGCAAAAGAGTTTTGGCGTCTAAGCGCCAGATCCGACGCTTAAGCGCCGGTGAAATAGAGAAGGTCACGCCTAAGCACCAGAGGCACTGCACTTAATCAATAGAGGCAGTTATTTGACAGTTTAATTCACTTTGCCAAATGTTGAAGGGACATTTGAGACACCTATTGGCTAAAGAGGGTAGTTATGATCACTAGAAACTAAAATATGATTAAAAGACTTGTGAAACTAGGCATCCCTTGGAGAACACATTGAATTTGGACACATTTTGAAGAGTTACCAAAACACCTCTTGGAAATTTATAAAAAAGAAATTTTATACTTTTAGAAGTGTGCTTGAAAAGGGGAAGTCCTGAGAAGTTTGTTTGGAGAGATTTTCAGGCACCACAAATTTACTTTATCCTTTTGGCTTTAGTTTTTTTGTTAGAGTTATAAGTGTTGTAAAAGAGAAGAGATTCAAAGGAACTTCAAGAGTTTAGTGGAGGATTTGAAACAAGTTTTATCTTTATTTTTAAACTACTTTTGGTTTTAATGGAGACTTCCTTTTGGTTTGAAAATGATTTCCACTTTTAAACTAAATTGTGGTTATGTTCTCCATGGATTCTGAGTAGTTTTCTTTATCTTTCTTCTTAAAATGATAGGTAATTAAGTTTCTCCATGGATTCTGAGTAGTTTTCTTTATCTTTCTCCTTAAAATGATAAGTAATTAAAGTGATGGATGGTCCATGGATTATGAGTAGTTTTCTTTATCTTTCTTCTTAAAATGATAAGTAATTAAGTTTTGAATGGAGATATGAGTAGTTTTCTTTATCTTTCTTCTTAAAATGATAAGTAATTAAGTTTTGGATGGAAGTATGTTGGTTTGACAATGATTTCTACTTTTAAACTAAAGTGTGGTTTTGTTTTCTCCATGATTTAAGTAGTTTTCTTTATCTTTCTCCTTAAAATGATAAGTAATTAAAGTGTTGGATGGAAGTTGCGGAGAGTATTCATCTTTAATGTTGGAAAGAGTTGTGATGATTTAATTCCATTTACTTCTTGATCTGGCCTATGTAGATGTTAAAATTTGTTGTAAGAACATGTAAGAACTGGGCTGGTATTGTCTCAGTTAATAATTGGAAAGAATCACATGAGGTTGTATGAATGAGAATGTAACTCATATCATTAAGTGCAAAAAATAAGAAAATAATCTTTAAAGGGTGTAGAGTTAGAGGACTTTAAACTTACAGGTTAAAGCCTCCAGCTTGATTTATTATTTTAGGTTCTAATACGAGATGTTAGCCCCTAAGTGGAGGGAATGAACGGGAACTGTAGAGTGAAAGCTGGTATCTTCCCTGCCTAGTCAGTCTTCAAAACTATTCAAACTTTAAATTAGCTAATGTTATTTATAGCATCTATAGTAAGGGTAAAGAATAACATTGCTTATATTTGACACGACACAATTTGCATTCTTCCACAATAGCAAACATATACTTATTACTGATTCAAGATAAGGAGCAAGATATTTCATATTAAGTGCCTTTCTTTTACATCAACTCAAGTTACCTTTAGACGTTTTTATTGTTTTGTCAAAATATTAAAAATACCAAAATGATTTGAATTTTAGTTACTGTAAAAATAACTATAGTTTAAGTAATTGTCTATTTAAAATAGAAAGTTTATTGTATAATAGTGCATATTGTGAAGTTCTAGCAAGTTTGATATAAGGGTATTGATCAAAAAGTCATATATTACTTGATAACGATATGTATAGTTGCATAGTATCCCAATATATATACAAATTAAAAAAGTTAAATCCTTATTTTCTTCAGGATCAAGTTTTTGGTACTGTTGTAAATTAAGGAAATATAAGTGAAAAATATAATCAATGACATTGTTATATTGTTTCATATAAACAGTCGGGATCACGTACCTGTCGATTTTACTTGTTCCTCCACCTGAAAGGTTAGTTCTGGCAGTGTGTATATAATTTGAAAAGAATTTAAATTACAGGAGTAGTTGAAGTTGTAGCTACCAAACCCAAATTTATTGAGCCTCCGAAGATCTTAGTGGATGATTCTATGACAAAATATGGCCAGTTCAACTTCTCCTTCAAAATATCCAAAAGATTTCAAAATGCTCGGGTATGACCCTGAACTACTTTAAAGATCTCTTGAATTATTTTTATTTAATTTCTAAACTTATCATATTTTTCCATTAATCATTCGAGTTTAGAGTGTGGCTACCCCGTTGCCTAGTGGAACCTGACAATTCAATTATCTCAAGGATAAGAGGATTTAGTCAATTTGATATTTTACTTTAAAGATTATATGGATGAATGCCCTTAAGGCAAGCCTAAGTTATTAAAGATTTGGTGCCTATCTCATATGGGCTTGGAGTGCTTAAAAGATGCTAATCATTAATCATATCATCACTTCTAAACTCCAATGAATAGGTTTAAATATTAAAGCTAGGTCACTACCAAGCCCTTAACAATCATAACGGAGGAAAATGGTGGTGGCCAAAATCTTAGTTTAAGTGACATATGTTCTTATTGAAAGATCACATCATCCTCAATTTTAGGCTTAAGTTAAGTGAATTATCATCTTCCTAGTTTAAGCCCACCACTTAAGAATCAGTTGATCTTAATTGACTTCCAGGTCATGTAGATTAGGAAAATTATGATTTTGTAGATATTTTAAAAAGATGGTAAGTTGGTTTCTACCTTTAACCCATTGTATTTCAATAATCCAAACATATTCATTAGGATCAAAATTACCCATCCCCAAAGGTAATCCTAAATTTTGAATAAGACATCATAGTGTAAAATTACTATCTTGCCTTTGGAGCTCCTCATATTATAATTCTTCAAGCAAAACCCAAATGGCCTTGAAAATCTTTGAGTATCCCATCCATGAATTAATTAAAATATCAGAGAGGAGAGTGTGATTTTTTCAAAATTTGATTTAATTTAAAATAATAATTTTAACCCAAAAATAGGATTTTTTCAATGTTATTTATTTAATTAATCAAAGTAAAATTTTAACTAATGGGGAAATTATTGGAGGTTTGCCTAGGTCAGAACAATACTTAGACAAAGTTTCATGATTTTTTGAATAATTTTATGATTATTATAATTATTTAAAGGTCATTTTTAATGATTATTTAAATACAAAAAAATGTTTTAATCTTGATAAATCACTTTTAAATTTTTATTAAACCCTCATAAGTCCAAGAAACTCACAGGAACAAATTTTTATATTTTTATTATTTATTTTGAATTTATTATAGTTATTTTAATGGAAAATAAGAAAAATGCATTTTAGGCCCTTAGAAATTTATTTTTAATCTAGAAAAATCAAGAAAAACTTTTTAAGGTGTCCTAATTGATCAGGGAACAATGGCACACGTTTTTAACCTTTTTTGTATTTTTAAAAATTTTTATTATTTTAATTATTTTTAATTCAAAAAATACTTTAAAAATAAAATATTTTCACAAAATAGATTTTATTTTTATTAAATGCCCCTGATCACAAGGAACTCAGAAAACTATTTTTCATAATTTTTTTAAGCTTATTTAATTTAATATATTTTATTTTGTGCAAAAATACCATTTTTATTTACAAAATCCACTTTAATGGCCAAATCAACTTAAATAAATTTGAAAATTTTGCAGTGAGTTGAAATGATTTTTTTAAAAAATGTGGAATTTATTTTGTCAAATTTTGATTTATATTTAGTTTAAATAAACTAATACACGGTATAAATTCTTAATTAATGACAGAAAGATACAAATTATTCAAATAATCAAAATATTTTTCCTAAGCTCCTCCAACCATAGGAAACTTAACAAAATTAATCCCATAGTTTTATGAGGGATATTTTAATTTATATGATTAAAGAAAACCAAAATAGCCACTTAGGCTTAAAAATTAGGGTTAGAAGCACAGATTTGCTCTTTGACCTTAGAAAAATCAGAGAAGGTGCCCACTATCATGAGGAATCAACCCTAAATATTTCATGCCACGATGATTAGTATTTAATCATCATGAAATAAAATACCTCAGAAAGTATTTAATTAATTAAAAATCATATACTTGGCAAATAATTTTTATTTTTAGTCCACATTATTTTCCTCTGCTCAATAAGTAAGAGGGTATTTTTCTTTTATTTTTTATGATTTTTCTAGAGAAAGATATGGATTTTTTAAGATCAGACATTAAAAATAATTCAAAAAATCCATGTTTTTTCTACTTAAACACGCGGCGCCACCTCATCCTATGACGTCTATGAACTCACACGCAGTGTTCCGCAATTTTACACTGTCGTCCACCTCAGCTGCCACGCGGCCCGCCTTTTTGCACCAATGGTTGGTTCAGCTTGATCTCCTCTGTTGATGAAATAAACACACAATTGGATGGCTCTCAGTCATCGTCCCCAAGTGACCTAACCTGTAAGCAGTTCACACAAAAACCTTATAATCTTCGTCTGGAATCAACCAAATCACATGAGGTTTGTTTCTAAACCTTTATCTACTCAAGAAGAACACATCCATATGGTTTATCAAGCATGAAATCATGCTATTACTCATGGAGAATCAAAACATGCTCGGGTTAGGATTAGAGCTCAATACATTTGTCTGAGAGGGGAGGCCTTAATCAGATGGTTGTGGAAGCTTCAATTAGGTCCAACAATGCTCCAGATGAAGTCTTAGGCCGTGGTGAATTGCTTAGCTATGTTTTTTGACAAAGCTCAATTTTAGGTGTTGATGAAAATTTATGCTAGAGGCTGTTTGAGAGGGGGCTTTTGTGGGGAATCAACTCCTCTCACTATGGGGATGGTGTGTGCATAGTTAATTGAAGTTTGGGGGACTGTCAAAATATGGGGAGACCTTTCCTAGTTTTAGGACAAATTTTGAACTTAAAATTGAGCTCTCACAATGGGAACCAGAGGGGGAAAATGGTTGCAATGAGCTTAGGAGTTCTTTGAGAGTGTTTGAGAGCAATTGGGCAGATTTTCCCCAAGAAAAGTTTAGCTCTCTTCTTTTTACCATGGGAGGGGGGTTTTAATAAAATGGCTTGGGGTGGCTGCCAGGGCCAGTTACTGGATGCTAACTGATGCTTATGTGGAGGGTTTCAAAGTGCTATAGCCAATTGGAAATGACTAGCTAAGATGGGTGAGTTTTGGTTTGAATTTAGGCATGGATGCTCTTGGTTTTAGCTCCTCCGACAACTATGGTGGCTGACCATGGCAGGGGAGGTGCTCAGGTGGCTCATGGAAGTTAGGGGAGCCAGGAGAGAGTTTATGATGGTTAGCCACTAATGGTTAGTGATGATGGTGAGGATATTTTGGTTGAGGCCATAAATGGGTTGAAATCCCCTAAATTAAGGGACTATTGATCCAATGCTCAAATAGGCTAGGTGGGTCTAACCTGGTCACTAGGCTCCATTTGGTGGCTATGGTGTCATTAATTTGGTCATTTGGGCATGGGTAAGTCAATTTTGGTGCATGGGTTTAATTTGGGTCAAATTGGCTTGAAGTTGGGTTTGGGTTAGGCTAGACATGCATTGAGCCCTATTAATTGATCAATTTGGTTTGGATGATTGTCACAAGGATTTTAGAAATGTTTTGAAGTGATTTTTAAATGATTTGAAGGTTTAATTTGAGGAATTTTGGCATTTGGTCAATTTAGGAGTGTTGGGTTAGACTTGAGCTTAGGTTGGGCTAGAGTTGGGTTAAGTCCAAATTGATGGTTGAAAATTGTCTATAGAAATATTATGAAGAGTTTTCAACATCAATTGGGTGTCAATTTTGGGGTTTGGGCATTCAATTTGGTGACACTTGGGCATGTGGCTAAATTGGGGCAAATTTGGGGATTTTGGATATGGGCTAAAATTGAGTGGAATTGAAGCTTAAAAAAGGCCAATTAAGGGTTCAATTTGGTGTGTGGAGTGTTAGGAAGATTTTGGGATCCAAATTAAGGCAATTGGAAGGATTTGGGGGTTCAATTAAGTGGGATTTTGGTTTTTGGCTAAATTGGGGATTTTTTATTGGGGTTGAAATTGAACTCAAATGTGGGTCAATTGAACTTGGATTTGGTTTAAATTTAGTTTTGAATTGAAATTGGGGAAAATTAGGGTCAAATTGATGGACATTTGAGATGAATTGGGGGAATTGGGCCTTTAAAGGCAATTTGGGGGTTTTGGTCAAAACGGTCAAATTGATCAAATTTGGTACAATTGAAGAGTCCAAATTGGCTTTCGGGGCATTTGAGATGATTTTGGAGGTTTTGGAAAACTTTGGGATACCAAAGGTGTTTTTGTAATTTTAGTCAAATTTAGGGATATTTTGCTAATTCTGGCAATTTTTGGGCAATTTAGTTGGTTTGAAATGGTTTGAAATGACTTTTGAAAAAAATTTAGGTATTCTGTGTGAAATTGAGAATTTTTGCCAAGCTTAAGGTTTGGAGGTATTTAGGTAATTTGGGTAGGTCCCCAGGGGGGGAGCAAAAGGCCAAGTTGGATATTTTGGTAAAATTGGGGTGCCAACCATTCTATGTGAGTCATGGACCATTGGAATCCCCATTTGGGTCCTCTATGTACTAGTCGTAGCTAAACCCCAGCCTAGGGCTAGTGGGTCTAGGGGACCATCTACATGAGTTTCCCAAAGGATGAAGGGATCAAAGTCAACCAAGTTTGGGTTTAGGGTTATGAGTCAAAGTGAGTGAAAGTGAATGAACTTACTCCAGACCAACACTTAGGGTTAGCTCTAAGGCCAAGCAGTCCTGTGGGGACTCACCTTGAGTTCTTCCATATTGAACCCACCTACTAAGTGCTAGAGGTAAGGACCAATATGTGGAACTTCAAGTTGAGAAAAGAATGATTTAGAGTTTATAATGGTTAAAAGGAAATTCCTATGGCTAGACCCTAGGTTACTAAAGAGGAAAAAATAAACCTCAACTAAAAGTGAGGTCAATAAATGGTCTCCCAATAGGTGTGGTGTATCGGGAAAGCACACTGCACATATTGGCGTTGACCGACAAGATCAATAAAACCAACACTGACTTCTAAATCAATAGACCTAGAACGAAGTGTAGAATTGAGTGACAATTCTTTCCACTTGGGAATAATAAATACTCTCACTAGGGAAAAGAAAGGATATTGCAGGAAAAATCATCAGGCAAACCAACAGTCCCAGTGAAAATTTGATTTGAGTTGAATATCTTAAAATTTACTTCAAATTTTGATTTCAATTTAAGATCTCAAGAAGATAGAATTATGTATGAGGAAACCATGTTGAGTGGAAAGTGTAAGGAATTAAACCTAACTAGAGAGGAAACACAAGTGCAGAGATGGGAATAGGGCTTGGACAGACCTATCCCAAATGTAAAGATAGGAATAGGGCTTGAAGAGTCCCACTCAAAATGTAAAAATGGGAATAGGGCATAAAGAGGCATATCCAGAATGCAAAGATGGGAATAGGCGTGAAGAGGTGTATCCCAAATGAAAAGATGGGAATAGAGCGTAAAGAGTCTATCCCGAATGCAAGGACGGGAATAGGGCGTAAAGGGGCCTACCCCGAATGCAATGATTGGAATAGGGCTTAAAGAGGCCTATCCCAAATGCAAGGATGGGAATAGGGCGTAAAGAAGCCTACCTCAAATGCAAGGATGGGAATAGGGTGCCCCAAGGACTTAAACCTAACTTAAGAGGAAACACAAGTGCAGAGATGGGAATAGGGCTTGGACAGACCTATTCCATATCTAAAGATAGGAATAGGGATTGAAGAGTGCCACTCCAAACAAAAAATGGGAATAAGGAATAAAGAGGCATATCCCGAATGCAAAGATGGGAATAGGCGTGAAGAGGCATAACCCAAATGTAAAGATGATAATAGAGCGTAAAGAGCCTATCCCGAATGCAAGGATGGGAATCGGGCGTGAAGGGGCCTACCCGAATGCAATAATGGGAATAGGGCCTAAAGAGGCCTATCCCAAATGCAAGGATAGGAATAGGGCGTAAAGAAGCCTACCCCAAATGCAAGGATGGGAATAGGGTGCGTAAAGAAGCCTACCCCAAATGCAAGGATGGGAATAGGGTGCCCTATTCCCATCTTTGCATTCGGGATAGGCCTCTTTACGCCCTATTCCCATCCTTGCATTAGAGATAGGCCTCTTTACGCCCTATTCCCATCTTTGCATTCGGGATGGGAATAGGGCATAAAGAGGCCTACCCCAAATGCAAGGATGAGAACAGGGCGTAAAGAGGCCAATCCCAAATGCAAGGATGGGAATAGGGCATAAAGACTCTTATCCCAAATGTAAAGATGGGAATAGGGCTTGAAGAGGCCAACCCCGAATGTAAAGATGGGAATAGAGCGTAAAGAGGCCTACCCTGAATGCAAAGATGAGGCCTATCTCAGATGCAAAGATGGGAATAGGGCATACGAATAGGGCATAAAAAGGCCTATTTTGAATGCAAGGATGGGAATAAGACGTAAAGAGGTCTATCCCAAATGAAAAGATGGGAATAGGGCTTAAAGAGGCCTATCCCAAACGCAAAGATGGAAATAGAGCATAAAGAAGCATATCCTGAATTTATGGATGAGAATCAAATTTTAGGTATTGACCCTAAGAATATTAAGAAATAGTGTAGAGAGATTGCAGTGTTGACCTCATAGATATGTGTTCTGTGAAGATTGACATTGGTGAGGAAAAATCGCGAGACTTTATATAGAGTATGAAACTCCAGAGGATGTGCAGAAGTTGGTGCAGACAAGAATAATTATGTTGCGCAAGAAAAGAGTAAGAGATCTCAAACTCGAGGGAAAAAAACTCAAACAAATTTATTGTTCTTTTCTTGTTGTTTTTATAACAGTTAATTATTAAGTTATATATATTGAAAAGATTTAATTTTTATTTGTTGATTTATTTTTCAAAAAAAATATTTTATTTAAATTTCACTATCATTAACTTTTATTCTCTTGTTCTTTGTTAATTTTAGTTTAGAACCAATGTTTTAGAGGCTCTTGATTCATCGCACCAAGGGCAATTCAAGAAATAGACTGCATTCTGAAACAAATTTCATTGCGCTGCTCAAAACAAGTGTTACAAACTGAATACTTGCTGAAAGCATCAAAAGTACATCTGAAACATCTCATGCTGAATAAATCTAGAACATCACATGTTGAATATATATCATAGACACTACTCTGACGCATTGCAAAAGGTGACAAAAAGAACTGCCTGCCTGTCCTTTGTGGGATGAGTCCTTGATCAAGCTGACCTACTAAACCACGCTCCAGGATAAGAGTTCTCTTTAAGTGTACTTAGAGGTGTAACCCTCTCATAGCTTGTACGGCTATAGCTCCTCCAGCTCTGGATCTGGTCAAAACCTATATGGCATCTTGTTGTTGTCTATCCTTCCGAAAGTCACAGACACTCTGCAGTGTCATACCCCTGATATTCAGTGCTTGTCGAGGTCTACTCAATTTCCTTTGAGAATCAGTATTGAACCTATCGGTAGTGGAATTTAAACTGATCCCCTAAACTTCCATGGGCCGATAACATCAATTTCTTTTCTAAATATTATATTGCTCTTACTCATGAAGAAGACCATGCAAAAAGGCCTCATGAAATCATGATGGTCTGCATGCAGAGGAATGCAATCTACCTCATCATAAATATTGATGATACAACTGTTTGGAATGCAATCAGCTGGCAGTATACTCCACCTAAACATTCTCTTGATCATCCACTTTATATCGTAGGGCAAGGGGTCCACCTCATCATTTCTTAGGATGCCTGGGGGATTTTCTTGTCCATCCTTAGTGAAATTATAACAGCATCCACATTGGATGATGATCCTGCATTTTCCTCTCGTCCACTTTCGTGGCTCAGAATAAGTTCTTTCCATCAGCAGGCTAGCCTGACCTCTATCTCTTAGATCAAATATGCAGTCTAGAATCCTTCTTTTGTCACTTTCAGAGAAGACTCCTGTGTACAGGTCTAGGCCTTCCAAAATATTGACAATATTTCCTCGAATTTCTTCATAAAACTCCCTTTCTTTTCTTGTCGGCTAACTATGTCCGTCAAGGAACCCTCATAGTTAACATTGACTTGACCAAAACCCTTTCCTCATTGAGTGTGAAATTCAAGCCATCCTTGAAGGCAAAAATCAGCTTCTGTCTTGACATTTTTTCTGCAGATGACAAGAAAAAACATCAGTGTGCTGAAATTTAGTGGGAACAAGAACAAAAAAAAATATTTATTAGATAAAATTTTAATTTATGAAGGCACAAAAAGTTTTTTTGTTATCTTATTTAATTTAAATGAGATGTTAAAATTAAGAAAAACATAAGAGAAAAGAATGAAGTGAGCAATTTCCAAATTTTTATTTCATTAAGACTAATATTATTACAAAATTTTGAACCCAATCACCGACGCTTGGCCAAATAAGTAAACTCAGAACAATCGAGGTCTCAAAATCTCATTTTAAACAATCTCACGTTGCATAATATGTTTTTAAATATCGATCATTGATCGACAACATAGACCTCTCTCCTCGGAAATCCACAAGCTGGTAGCCTCCTCCTGAATAGACTCTTTCTACGATAAATGGTCCCTCTTAAGTCAGTTCAAATTTTCCACCTATCTTTTGACATGAAAGAATAAGTCTCTTGAGAATAAATAAGAGGTCACCAACTTTGAACATCCTCGGGCGGACCAATTTATCATGAGCTTGTACCATCCTTGCTTGGTAAAGTTCCAAATTCTGTTGCGGTTCTAGTCACTTTCCCTTGAGACTCTCCAATTCTTCAAGTTTGAGGTTTGAACTTTTTTCTATTGTAAGCTAATTGGTGATGGTGACTCTAAGAGATGGTGTCTAGATCTCAAATGGCAGTACAACCTTGGACCCGTACATGAGCGCATAGATGGTACATTGAGTAGAGTTCTGAACGTTGTCCGATAGACCCACAAAACTTCTAACAATTTGTTATGCCAATCTCTTTTGTTTTAGTCTAGTGTCTTTTTCAAAATCTGTACCAGTGTTTTATTGAAGGCCTTAGCCAGGCCATTGGCCCTAAGATAGTAGATAGTAGAGTGTTTCTAGCCTATCCCATGTCTTTTGACGAAGTTATTAATTTTGGTGCTTTTGAAGGTTGTCTCATTGTTAGTAATTACTCTGCGTGGTACAACAAAATGGTAGATGATCTGAATTTTGAAGAATTGAAGGACGTGTTGTGTTGTAATCTCTCGTAATGACACTGCCCCTGCTCACTTGGAGAAGTAATCCGTAGTGGCAAGAATAAATCTGTGTCCCTTAGAGGATGGAGGGTTTATCATACCTATTATGTCCGTGCCCCAACACTTGAATGACCATGAGGCGATAGTTGGATGTTGTACGTTTAGAGGTTAGTGTAAGACCACCCCATGTACTTGGCACTAGTGACACTTTCTGGCTATACCCATACAATCGGACATCATTGCTGGCCAATAATATAACATGATTGGGGATCAACATCTTTAAACACTTCAGGCCCATTTGTGATAGGCACCAAATCCCTAATGACTTAAGCTTGCCTTAGAGGCATTCATCTATATAACTCTTAAGCCAAGTGTAAAATTGACTAAGTGTCTTATCCTTGAGATAATTGAATTGTCAAGTTTCACTGGGCAATGGGGTAGTCACACACTAAACTCGGATGATTAGTGGAACAACATGATAAGTTTAGAAATGAACTCAAAATAATTCAAGAGATCTTCAATGTAGTTTATGGTCATAACCCGAGCACTTTGAAATCTTTTGGATATTTTGAAGGACAAGTTGAACTTGCCATGTTTTGTTCTAGAATCATTCACTAAGAGCTTCAGAGGCTCAATAAATCCATGCTTTGAGTTTGGATAGCTATACCTTCATCTACGCCTACAATTTAAATTCCCTACAAAATTATAAAAATGTCTTGCAAGTACAAACCTTTCAGGTGGAGGAACTAGAAGAATCAACATGTATGCTTTTAATTTATTGCATTTATCTTTCTGTACTTCTTATATCAAGCTTGCATGTTGAACAATGATGTCACCCAGCATGAAAACCAAACTGTTAGGATAGCCATAAAATCCAAATAAAAATTTAAAAATAAAAAAAATAATAAAATTCACCACCACACCATTTAAAATATAAGTCAACTCAAAATTCAATCACAAACTTCATGAAATAAAAATCACAACTAAATTAGAACGTCTCTATCGATTGATCGGGAATCTCTTGGAGGATGTAACTGATAGCGACTTTATATATGCTTAAAAATATAAGTATTTAATACAGCTGCTAAAAGAGTTAATTCCTCAGCAACTGCACCAAAAACTTAATAAAAGATATAGATTCGATAAAGATGTATGTATAAAATATTCAATAATTATAAAGTCACACTTATCAATGCTAGTATATGTATCTCTCAAGTAATATAAGGCTCTAATGGAGTCCTAGATATTGGTCCCACAGGGAGTAATATTAGAACTACGAACAAAGATTTTAGAAAAGCAATACTTAATTGCAACAATAGAAGTTCAATTTTGGCTTATCTGTCACTAATAGGCAATTGAAATAAATATGTAATTTTAATAACTCTTAAATAACTCTAGAACTACAAACTAAGATTTTAGAAAAAGCAATACTTAATCGCAACAATGGAATTCAATTTGCTTATGACTACAAACTAAGATTTTAGAAAAGCAATACTTAATCACAACAATATAATTCAAATTGCTTATCTATGAACTAAGATTTTAGAAAATCAACACTTAATCACAACAATATAATTCAAATTGCTTATCTGTCATCTATATAGGTTTAGAAAAGCAATACTTTAATTGCAACAACGAAGTTCAATTTGTTTATCTGTCACTAATAGAAAATTAAAATAACTATTTAAATTTTTAATAACTCTTAAATAACTAATTATACTAATGAGGTTTTTAATGTGATATTCAATATATCTTTAATAACTCTTAAATAACTAATTATACTAATAAGGTTTTTAATGTGATATTCAATATATAATAAAGCATCATTGTCCTTGTCAAGAAATTATAGTGAATGGATAAAGTGAATCAATTCTAATTGAATTGTGCCAAATAGGAGCATACCTATTCTTTACCCTTTGGTCCAGGCATAAAGAACATTGA
>JXCR01108144.1:347816-363544 GCA_002079205.1 Phalaenopsis hybrid cultivar | reverse complement strand
ATATATATATATATATATATATTGGAATACTATGCAAGTATACGTATCGTTATCAAGTAATATAGGAATTTTTTATTAAGACCAGAATATCAAACCCACAGGGAAAATAAGCAATATGCACTATTTATCAACAAACCTTCTATTTTAAAAAGACAATTATTTAAACTATAGATATTTTCACAGAAGATAAAATTTAATTATTTTTGGTATTTTTGATATTTTTACAAAACAATAAAACTTCTAAAGATAACTTGAGTTTATGTGCAAGAAAAGCACATGATATGAAAATATCTTTCTGCTTATCATGAGCCAGTAATAAGTATAAGAATTTTTTCGTGGAAATATGCAAATTTTTTGTGCCAAATAGAAGCAATAATATTCTTTACCTTACTAGAGATGCTATAAAGAATATTGGCTAATTTAAAGTTTAGATTGTTCTGAAGACTGACTAGGTAGGGAAGATACTAACTTTCACTCTAGAGTTCCCTCAATTCCCTCCACCTAGGGGCTAACATCATGTATCAGAACCTAAAACAATAAACCATGTTGGGGGCTTTAACCTGTCACTTTAAATAACTCTACACCCTTCAAAGATTATTTTCCTATTTATTTGCACTAAATCATATGAATTACATTTTCATTCATAAAACCTCATGTGATTCTTTCGTATTGTTGAATGAGACAATACCAACCCATTACATTCTCATTCATACAACCTCATGTGATTCTTTCCAATTGTTGACTGAGACAATACAAGTCTGATTCTTACATGTTCTCACAATAAATTTTAACATCTGGATAGGCCAAATCAAGAAGTAAATGAATTGCATGAATTTAAATCATCACAACTTCTTCGAACACTAAAGATTAATACTCTCCACAACTTCCATCCAGATTTAAATTTTCACAACTTTTTCCAACATTAAAGATCAATACTCTCCACAACTTCCATCCAAAACTTAATTACCACAACTTCTTTCCAACATTAAAGATCAATACTCTCCACAACTTCCATCCAAAACTTAATTACTTATCATTTCAAGAAGAAACATTAAAGATTAAATACTCTCCATAATTTCCATCCAACTAATTACTTATCATTTTAAGAAGAAAGATAAAGAAAACTACTCATAATCCATGGAGAAAATTTAATTACTTATCATTTTAAGAAGAAAGATAAAGAAAACTACTTAGAATCCATGGAGAAAACGAAATTACTTATCATTTTAAGAAGAAAGATAAAGAAAACTACTCAGAATCCATGGAGAAAACAATACGACATTTTAGATTAAAAGAAGAAATCATTGTCAAACCAATAATAAGTCTCGATTAAAACCAAAATTAGTCTAAAACTAAAAGATAAAAACTTGTCTCAAGTCCTCCACCAAACTCTTGAAGTTCCTTTGATTGTCTTCCCTTTTACAATCACTCAAAATAAAATAACAAAAAGGATAAAGTAAATAAAAAGTGGTTCTTGAAAATCTCTCCGAACTAACTCTCTAGAGAATAAATTTCAAAACTTGCCAATATTTCCAGGACTCTTTTCTAAGTCCTCTATTCTTCCTTTTATAGTTTTCCAAGAGGTTCTTTAGGATATCTTCAAATTGTGTCTTGATTCAAGGTATTTGCCCAAGAGATGCATCCTTTCATGATAATTTTCGTCCATGGTGGTTTCAAACACCTATTAAGCCAATGGGTGCCCAAAAACCTCTTTGAAATTCATGAAAACAAATTTTACTCATCTAGTAACTGCCACTGGCTCTTAAGCATGGAGTCTCGGCGCTTAGGCATGGCCTTCTTTGTTTAACCGGAGCTTAAGCGCCGGACCTTGCGGTTATGCGCCAAAACTCTTTTGCACAATTTTTCACCTTTTTGCTCCAAATTTCATCCTTTTCCACTCCTTTAAGTCTTTTTTTCCATTTTTACTTGTATATTCAAGAAAAATACAAAAATACCTTCCATTAAAGGGCAATATCTCAAAAATAGGTATAAAAATGTGTCTAAAAACACTATATATTTTACGTTTATCAGGATGCAGAGAGGGAAAATGGTGGGGATGAACTTCTCTCAGTTTCTAGAGGGTTTGAGAGAATTTTGGTAGAGTTTTGTTTAAGATTTTGAATCACCTCCTTTTGTTCATGGAGGAAGGGCTTTAAGTAGAGAGACTTAGAATCTAAACACAGGTGTCAAGTGCTGCTTATGTGGAGGGCGGAGAAGCTCTAAATTTCAAATGGGATGAGGTGGGCTCTAGATTGGAATTGGGTTTTAAATTTTTTTTCAGTGGCTCACAGTTTTAGCTCCTCTGGTGACTAGGCTAGCCGATAAGGCTAAGGGAGGTGGCCAGGAAGTCAAGTGAGCCAGGGGAATCGGTCACAATAATTTATTTGGGCAGGTCAAAAATCCTTTAGGCTTAAGAAAATTTGGAAGCCAATCCCTTGATTTAAGTAACCTTTGGTCCATAGATTATTTGGGTGGTTCTATAGGGTTTAACCTGGTCAATAAAGCCCAAAATTTGGCTGTAGAGGTCTTGCCTTGACCAATTTGACATGGTTAGGTCAATTTTGGTGCATGGGTCCAATGTGGGTCCAAATGACCAAAGCTTGGGTTTGGGCTATGCTAGCCATGACTTTGAGCCCAATTTATTGATCAACCTTGTGTAGATGATTGTAATTAAGATTTTTTTGTGAAGGATTGAAGTGATTTATACTTCAATTGGGGGTTCATTTTAGAGGATTTTAGAAGTTTGGTCACTTTGGTCATGTTGGGTTAGACTTGGGTCAAGATTGGGCTAGGCTTGGGCTATGTATAAATTGATTGTTGAAAATGGTCAATATTAATGTCATGAAGAGTTTTCAACATAAATTGTGTGCCAATTTTGGGGCTATGATTATCAATTTAGTGGAGTTTGGAGACATAGGCAATTTGGGGTAAAATTGGGGTTTTTTTGATATGGGTTGAAATTAAATGAAATTAAGGCCTCGCCAAGGACAATTGAAGGTCAATTTTAATGTGTAGGAATATTATGAAGAGTTTAGTATTCAAATTAAGGCCAATTGAGTAGGATATAGAGTTTAATTCTGTGAGATTAAGTCACAAGGCCAAAATTGGGGGTTTGACTTAGATCAAAATTGGACTCAAAGAATGGGCCAATTAAGCTTGGATTTAGTTAAAATTGGTCACATGGAAGGTGAATATGAGTTTAGGATTGAAATTTGGGGATATTGGGATCAAATTGATGGACAATTAACGTAAATTTGGGGAAATTGGGCCTTTAAAGGTAATTTGGGGGTTTTGGTCAAATTAGTCAAATTGGCCAAATTGAGGCCAATTGAGGGGCTGAATGAGTTTTGGAAACATTTGGAGTGATTTTGAAGGTTTTGGGAAGGTTTGGGGTGCCGAGGGTATTTTTGTAATTTTGGCTATTTTTGTGGTATTTTGGTAAATTTTGAATTTTTGGGTAGTTTTCGGTAACTTGGGTATTTTCAAAAGGTTTGAAATGATTTTTAAATAATTTTGGATATTTTGGGAGAATTTTGGAATTTTGTCCAAATTTAGGGCTCCAAGGGTATCTAGGTAATTCAGGTGGATTTGCTGGTCAAAAGGCCAAGTAGGATATTTTTGGTAGAATTGGGATGCCAACCACCCTATATAAGCTATGGACCAATGGAAAACTCATTTGGGTCGTTTATGTACTGGTCTTAGCTAAACCCCAACCTAGAGCTAGTGTATATAGGAGACCATCTACATGAGTCTCCCTAAGGATCAAGGGACCAAAGTCAGGAAAACTTGGGTTTAAGTTTATGAGTGATTGTGGGTAAGAGTGAGTGCAAGTGAGTGCCTTATCTCTAAACAAACACCCTAAAGTCAAACAGTCCTATGGAACTCTTTTTGAGCTCCCTCATAATGGCCCCATTTACTAAGTGCTAGAGGTCAGGACCAATATGTACAGCCTCAAGTTGAGCAAGGAGGAGTTTAGAATCTCTAATGGTGAGGGTTCCTTTTCTAGTTTTCTAAGAATATTGAATAGGAAAGTCCTATGGTTAGACCTTAGGCTACTAAAGAGGAAAATCTAAATCTTAACCAAAAGTGAGGTTAATAGTAACCTAACATCAAAACCTCTTTAAAAAGTGGTATTTTTCCATCAAAATAAGGTTTTTAAGTATCAGCCACACTTTTGGTTGAGGTCTAGTTTCCTCTTTAGTAGCCTACAGCCTAGCCATAAGACATTCCTGTTGACTATTCCTAGAGGACTAAAAAATAAATCTTCACCATTAGAGACTCTAAACTCTTTCTTGCTCAACTTGAATTTGCACATGTTGGTCCTAACCTCTAGCACTTAGTAGGTGGGGCCAATATGGGGGAGCTCAAGGGGAGTTCTCATAAGATTGTTTGGACTTAGGGTAAAACCTCTAGGAGTTGGCCTTGACCAGGTGTATACACTGTTACTCACTTGTAGGTTGCATCCCGTTTCAAATTTTTTTTTTATGGAAGATTCAAATTTAAGAAAATATCCTTCCACTTTACAATGAGTATATGGATTGTGAAAAAATTAAAATCATTTAAAAATACATATATTTACATATTTTTTTGTGCCAAATAGAAGCAATCCTATTATTTACCCTCTTTCAAGTGCTATAGAGAGCAATGATTAGTTTAGAGTTTGGTCCCTAATTTCATGGTTTGGCTAGAAGGATATCAACTGCCACTCAAGAGCTCCCACCACTCCATCTCAAGAGGGCTAACAATCTCGCATTAGTTTCCAATCAACTAAACCAAATTGAGGATTTTAAATTGTCACCTTAAAATCTCTAATTCTGCATCCAACAAAGTATATTTCCTTATTTATTTGCACTCAATTCCATGGCCAGATCATAAAGTAAATGAAGATCGAAGTTACAATCATCAGCAATTATTAAAATTTAAAACCATAGAAAATAAAATCAATTCGTCATAAAACCAAATCTCAAAGTAGAGAGAAGGATAAAGACGACTACTCACAATTCATGAGAACGATCCCACAAAACATGAATTTCAATTCTCTCTTAGAAGTGTAGTGAAGAAGAAATCTCCACCTTCCCTCTCCTCTTACAACCATAGAAGAAAATCTCCTTTTATTATCTCCTTGCCTTTCACGCCACCCCAACTTTCTTGTCCTCTTCGTCCCCACTTCAACTCCTTGAAATCTTCCTTTTTCTATTTTGGGCTCTTCTTTTCAAAAGGAATTAAAAATTTCCTTCAAAATTCCCTCCAAAAGACAACTCTTTTAAATTCAAAAGATGTGTCATTTAATCTAAGGGACATAACCTTCTAAAGTGTTTAGATGCATTGAATTACTCCATTAGGTGTGTAAAACAAGTGTCCCTTTGAGAATTTGCACAAAATTCATCTCGAACCACTTTAATTCACAAAAAGTTGACTCAGGCGCATCGTTGCTAAGCCTTGTCAAACGGTGAATCATGCACCAGAACTTTAAAATTCACAATTTTGACTCCAAATTTCATCATTTTTACCACTTTTGCTCCAAATACAAAAAAATGATATGCCTGCAACAAAAACATGAAAAGACCCGTCTTTAAAGTGAAATATCACCAAATATAAGCAAAAAATATGTACTTAAAACATTATAGTATTTTGGTGTACACCAATCTGGCGCCTTAGGAGCTAATGCCAAATTTTTTCATATTTCATTTTTCTATGAAAACAGCTCCGTACCGCATTATATTGACCTTTAATTAACTCAAATAAAATTCTATACTCCTAATTAAAAAATTTTCTAACATAAAACTCACTTTAATATATAAAATCCACACTATTACTAATTGGCAGTTATCAAGCCAAAAAAATCTAATTCAGTGTCCAATCTGAACCTAACATTCTAACACAGAAATCTAAGTATTAACTTACTCAACAAAAAACACAAATAAAGTTCAACAATGAAATTAAATGCAATCTAACATAAAATCATAACATTATTAAGCAATACTAAATAAGCATTCCATGCATAAAGTTAGTTTAAACATCTTCTTCGCTCTTGTCCTCTTGGATGTCTCTCATGGATTGGTAGTGTATGTAGAATTTGTAGAAAGGTCAATAAAGAAATTCATCCATCAAATTTTCCTCAATCCAAGCTTTTTTCTTGAACATATGTACCGAACCAACTTCAATACGTCCAGTATGTTTGTTGACCTCATTTTTGGTTGAGGTCTAATGTTCCTCTTTAGTAGCCTAAGTTCTAGCCACAGGACTTCCTGTTGAATATTCCTATAAATCTAGAAAAGGAACCCTCACCTTTAGAAATTCTAAACTCCTCTTTACTCAACTTGAAGCTCTACATATTGGTCCTAACCTCTCACACTAAGTAGGTCGGGTCATTATGAGGGAGCTCAGGAGAGTTCCCATAGGACTACTGGACCTTAAGATTGTCCCTAGGTGTTTGTCTAAAGCTAAAGCACTCGCTACAAGCACCTCACTCACAATCACTCTCAAATGCAAACTCAAAATTTTCTTGACTCTAATCCCTTAATCTCTTAGGATACTCATGTAGATGGTCCCCGAAACCCACTGGCCCTAGGCTAGGATTTAGCTAAGACCAGACACAGAGGACCCAAGATGGGGTTTCCATTGGTACATGGCTTATTAATGGTGGTTGGCACCCCAACTCTACCAAAATGCCCAACTTAGCATTTTGCCCCTAAACACCTACATTACCTTAGATACCCTTGGGACCCTAAATTTGGGCAAAATTCCCAAATTTACCCAAAATACCCAAAATCATTCAAAAACCATCTCAAACTTTTTGAAAATACCAAAATTACCCAAAATCACAAAAAAAATGTCAAATTACCAAAATGCCCCTCCTTAGCCCCAAACTTTAAAATTTCCAAAAATTCCCAAAATACTCTAAATATTCCTAATTTCAATTTTCTCAACTACCATAAGACCCAATTTGGCCAATTTGACCATCTTTGATCAAAACCCCTAAAATTGTCATTAAAGGCCGAATCTCCCCAAATCCACTTTAAATGTCCATCAAATTGATCCCTTTTTCCCCAAATTTTAATTCTAAACTCAAATTCAACATTAATATGACAAATATAACCAAAATTTAGGCTTAATTGGCCCATGATTTGAGCTCAACTTTGATTTAGATCAAACACCCAATTTTGGCCCTATGACTTGGTTCCACCTAATTGAACCCAATGGCCTACTCCATTAGTCTCAATTTGGACCCTAAACTCTTCATAAAATTCCTAAAAATCAAAATTGACCTTCAATTTTCCTTGGTAAAGACTCAATTTCATTTAAGTTTGACTTAAGTCCAAAAGCCCCAAATTTTGCCCCAAATTGGCTATGCCTTTAAATTCCACCAAATTGAATGCTTTAGCCCCAAAATTGGCACCCAATTCATGTTGAAAACTATTCATGGCATTCCTATTAACCATTTTCAATAATCAATTTGGACTATGCCCAAGGCTAACCCAATCTAGAACCAAGTCTAGCTTAACATGCCAAAAATGACCAAATCTCCAAAATCCTTCAAATTGACCCTCCAATTGAACTCAAAATCACTTCAACTCTTCACCAAAAATGTTTATTACAATCATATACATCAAATGCATCAATCAATTGGGTCAATTTACATGGCTAGCCTAGCCCAAACCCAAGTTTTGATTTTTTGAACCTACATTGGACCCATTCTCTAAAATTAGCCTAACCACCCCAAATTCACCAAACTAATCACTCCACGGCCATTAGTTGGGCTCTAGTGACCAAGCTAAATTCCATAAAACCAAATAAGCTAAGCGATGGTCCAAAGGTCCCTTAAATCAAGGAATTTTGATTCCATACTTGTTTAAGCCTTGGATATTTTGCCAAAACTAAACCTCAACTCATTTTATTGCTTTAACATATTCACATAGCTCTCCTGACCACCCAGCCATCTCTTCTGGCCTGGCATGCCAGCCTCGTGGCCAGAAAACACAAAAACAGTGAGCCACCTCCATGGAATCAAACCCATTTCAAACCTAGAGGGCACCTCATCCAAATCAAAGGTTAAAGCCTCTCTGCTCTCCACCTAAGCCTCACATTGCACCCCCTAATTGGCCTTGGAAACAAGCCTTAAGCCATTTTTATAAAAAGCTTTCGTCCACAGCCATGGAGGTAGAGTTGAAATTTTCTCTTAGAGAGCCATCCAAATTGCTCACAGAGACTCTTTCAGACCTCCTCAGCTCAGGAAAACCACTTTTCCCCATTGATCCCCACTATGGAAGCTCAATTTTGAGCTTAAACTTCTGTCTAAAACTAGGACAGAGCTCATTACATCTCCACAATCCACCAAACTCAAATTAAACTTACCCACACCACCACCACAGTGAAAGGAGGAGAGCCTCATTAATTCCCCCTTCCACAGATACCCTAGCATAACTCTAGACCAACACCTGAAATTGAGCTTGCTGGAATTCATACCTAGACCTTACACCACAGCAAGAGGCTCAATACCTAGCCTCCTTGGACCTCAACGAACATGTCGAGCACCTCTAATTAAATCTTCCCTTCTAAGAGCAAAGGTACTGAACTCCCTCTCTGCCCGATCCTATTTTGATTCTCTATTTGATTAGGCTTAATCTCATGGCATCTTAACCATATAGCTATGTTCCTTTAGTATAGACGAGCATTTTAAGAAAAATTTCATTCAATTTGATTGGGAAATGAGGGAGATATCAGGTTTTGAAGATGGACGGTTCTTGGGCTAGGCCATTGGGGAAGATTACCGAGAGTCATCCAATCATGTGTTTATCTCATCAATGGATGAGATCAAGCCGGACAGTGCTTCTTTGCACGAACCGTTGGCCTAGTCACCGTTGAGGTGCATGGCGGCAACAAATAGGAGCGCGTCATGTGGAGCTTTAGAGCCGTCGTAGGTTGATATGGCGCCGCTCATTTAAATAGTTAAATAAGGATTTAAATAATTCAGAAAATGTCCCTAAACATCAAAAATTCATATCTTGTTGTAGAAAAATCATAAAAATAAAATAAAAATACCCTCTTGCTCAGTGAACAGGGGAAAACAAATTGGAAATAATTCAAAGTCTATTTGATGCATGCTTTATTTTAAATTAATTAAATATTGCTTAGAGTCTTTTGATTCGCCATGCATGTAGACATTTCACCATGACTTGGAATTTTAGCATGTTGTTGCCTCTATATTAGGGATCATTACGTGATTTTTCTAATGTCAGAGGAGATCTCTAGACAAAGATCCATATTTTTTAAGTATATGTCTATTATTTGCATAAAATAATCCAAATAATTAGCATGTTGCTTAGAAAATTCTAAGAAAATTTTGAAAGGTTTGTTATGATTAGAGAACCCTTTGGAAAATATTTCACGAGTTAAGTTATTAAGAATGCATTAATTTCCACCAACCTTAAAACACAAAGAAAATTAATTTTAGGTAATACAAACATCTAATTGACTTGAATTTTAAGCTCCACTAAGATTTAAATTCCAGAGAACTCCCCATAAAAATTTCAAAACATTTGGAGCTTATTTAATAACTCAAATTGATTTCTTAAGTAAATGTCATTTTTGGTACTAGAATGATTTTTAATAATTAAAATATAACTCAAAAAATTATAAAAATTAGTTTTTTGAGTTCTCTGTGACTAGAGGAAATTTCTAAAAATAAATTTGAAATAAAAATAAAAATTCCATTTTCAACCCTATTTTTAATATTTAAATAAATAAAAAATGATAAAAATCACAAAAATAATAAAATTCATGTAAGTGTTCTAAATTGTTTTCTAAGCACTTAGGAATAAATGGAATACTTTTACTAATTTTCTAAATGAAGATATTGAATTTTAAAGCTTAAAAGTATTTTTAAATGCTAAAAATGGATTTTCACAAAAAGAATTCTAAAAATTCAAAGAAAAATAAAATAAATGTAAAATTTGTTTCTCTGTGTCCCTTTAAATCAAAGAGATTTAATAAAAATATAAAACTTTATTTTACTCAGTTAAAATATTTTATAATTAATAAATACTCCAGAACCTAAAATAATTCTTAAAATTTAAATATTATTTAATAAATCATAACACTTGGTCATAATGCTTCCCTAATCTAAGTATACCTCCAGTAAAAATTTCAAGAGATTAGGCTTTGCCTTGGTCAAGTTATGGAATTTTCTTTAAAAAATCTTATTTTTGCATTAAAATAAATTTGCAAATTAAATTAAAAATCATACTTTCTCCTCTGATGTCTTAATTGACCAATGAGTAAGGTAAGCTAAAAATTTAGAAGTCATTTAAACTAAATTTGACAAATTATAAAGTGATAGAGCCTTAGGGGAAAAAGTGTGATTTTAGAAGTTTAGCCTTAATTAAAATCTAAGCTTAATTCAAAGGGGGAAAATGGTAATTTTAACTAATTCATTTGGATTATTGAAACTAAAAGGGGGATTAATTGGTAGAAACCAATCTCATTTTTGTTAATTAAAGGATAAATTTGAAATTTCCTTAAATTATTAAAATTCGGAAGTCTAGTCAAATAAATGATCCTAAACTTAGGGGTATAGTTTTGGGTGTTAATAACTCACCAATTTAACACCTCTATTTGATGTTCAAATGATTTTTAAAAGTTTTAAAAATGAATCATCATCACTTAAAATTTTAATCTCCTTAATAAAATAACTATGACATCCAATAAAATCTTAAGGGCTTAATAGTGACCAAAGCTAAATCAAATTTGGTTAAATAAGGACTAGAAAAAGTGGACATAGCTAAAGTTAAACACCTTTGGAACACTACATGCCCAAACTAAAGTTGGCTAAATGCCTTGATAACATTAACTTGCCCCTTTTAAAGGTCTTCACCCACATAATTTATAAATTAAATCACAAGTGATAATTACCTTGCTCATACGGGTAATTGAAACATCATTGTTCACTGAGTATTAAAGGTATTTATAGGATGTCTTATTAAGCAACATAATAAGTTTAAATGAGCTTGAGACTTTTCACCAGGCGGTGAGCTTGGAACTGCTTCTTCCTCTAGACTTGTTGGATACCTCGGAGATCTACTAAACTTAATATATTTTGCTTAATAAGAATCATCCTTAATTAAACTAAATAGGACCCATCAAGATATGACCTACGGTTAAGTAGGTCACCAAAATTTTACTTTCCTGCTTCATATAAAATGCCCTGACATGCATTTTGAGTTTCAAAAAATGGAACGAGAAGAATCATCAGGTACGCTTTTACAGTTTACAGCACCATCTTTCTTATACTTTCGTACTATACTTTTGATGTTAATACAAACCTGCATGCTAAACAATGATGTCACCCTTCATGAAAGCTAAAACTATTAGGTTAGCCACAAAACCAAAACTAAAACTAAAATCAACTAAGATAAAATTCACCCCCATAACATTCAAAATATAAAAGAACTCAAAATTTAATCACAAACATCACAAAAACAACAACTACAATTAAATTAAGACGTCTCTATCGGATGATCGGGAATCCCTCAGATGAGGTAACCTACGGTTGCTAACGAGGCTTCCCATGGTCTAAATGAAATTATGGAACTTATTAAGTTGAGTTTAAATTCATTTGGACTAAGTGAATCCAATAGAAAATAGTGGTGCCTGAACAAGGGAATCGTAGGATACTAATTGGTGTCGCTCTAATCAACTTTAACATCTCTCATAACATTTAAAGAACTATAACCAGAGGTCCACCTAATTTGACATCATAACTTGACACCCTAGAAAACTCAAACTCATCAAGATAAGGAGCTTGGCGCTAGCATGGTGGGCAGCACGGCCATCTTCAACAGCAAAACCTGTCTTCCCCAGCTAAACCATTCCTTCCTTAGAATTAAAAAACCAAGTCATAGGATTTCAAGGTTGTCTGCTTATGCAACATAAATCCTCACCTCATCTTTAGGCCTTTGTACAACCATGTTGTATAATATAAGCTCTAACTTGCCTTAGAATTCTGAGGCTGTTGTCTGTCATGACCTAAACCCTCACATCTTCCAAGCTATTTATGTGATTGTTTCACACGAATGTGAGTCTTAAATTAATAAAATCTGCAGGATGAAATATTTAAATAATTTCTCCTCAAAATTGAATCCAAACAATAGGATAGACCAGGAAGTCACCGAGGTTCTCCTCTGGATTTATGACATCCCCTAGTTCTTCCACCTTTGGATACTACAATAAATGTTCCAAATTTGAACCATTCCCATTTCACACCTCTCTGCCCGATCTCATTGAATAGTCCTATCCATTTGAAGTCCTTAAAGATAATATTTCCTAATTTTTATCAAAATTTTTCTTAAGTTCCTTTGGTCATTTAAGAAGTAATTAACTATAGGGGCTTGCCCTAATAAAAAACTTTTCTGAACCCAACTTAATATAAATCCTATTTAATTGTTCATATTAAATAGGGGAAATTATCGGCAAATAAAACGGTTTCACAGACCAAACAAACGTCATATATTTCTTAGTTTCTTTGATCGAGCCTCATCCTCAAGTTATGTGTTTATCCTTCGGGATAGATACAGGGTTTGAGGTACGGTGATCTTTTATTTAAATTATGAAAAATATGAGGTTAGTTTGATTTCATATTTTTCAAAATATTAAAATGTCCTTCTGAAGCAGGCAACGGGATTTTAATTATGGGACCGACAGCTTCTTACGGGCAACTCCCAAACCAAAATAGTGTCACCAATGTTCAAAATGTGTATTCATTCTCCAATCCAAATGATCCATCATTTCAGAAATATTCCTAATTGAATGTATAAGGTTCTATACTTCTTTCTCTATATTTTTGATCGTCTTCAAAAGTGCATTCAAACTAAAGTAAGGCTTATTAGATGATGAATTCTGTGATGATTGATCCATCAGTATATTCATATCATTCTCATCCGCCATTCCTATGAAGTTGCAATAAACTTCTGGGTCCATAGGCTTCCAAGTAAGAAGCAATTTTTCCCAATTTTCAATGCGTGTCGGTGCTATTTTTGGTTGGAGGGGAGTTGCCCGTAAGAAGCTGTCGACCGCCGGAATTGAAATCCCGTCTCCCGCTTCGGAATGACGTTGAAGTATGAAATTAAACTGAACCCATATTTTTCATAGTTTTAAAAATGAAAGAGCACTGTATCTCAAATCCTGTATCTATCCCGAAGGAAAAACACAAGACTTGAAGATGAGGCTCGATCAAATAAATAAAGGAAAGTATGACGTCTGTTTGGTCTGCAAAACCTTTCTATTTGCCGACAAGCTCCCCTATTTAATAAAAGGATTAAATAGGGTTTATATTAAGCTAGGTTCAGACATGCTTCCTATAAGGGCAAGCCCCTATAGTTAATTACATCATAAATGATCAAAATCATCTAAGAAGACTCTCGATAAAAATAAAAAAAATATTATCTTCAAGGAGTTTCAAATAGGAGGGCTCTTCAATGAGATCAGACGTAGAGGTGTGAAATAGGGATTGGTTCAAATTTGGAACATTTTATTGTAGAATCCAAAGGAGGAAGGACTAGGGGATGTCATAGATCCAGATGAGAACCTCGGTGACTTTCCAAGCTATCCTAATGTTTGGCTTTAGTTTTGAGGAGAAATTTTTAGGTGTTTCATCCTGCCAATTTTATCAGTTAGGGCTTACATTCGTGTGAAACGATCACACAAATAGCATGGAAGATGTGAGGATTTAGTTTGTGACAAATGACAACCTCGAAATCCTAAGACGAGTTAGGGCTTAAATTGTATAGCAGGGCTGTACAAAGGCCTAAAGATAAGGTAAGGATTTATGTTTCATAAGCAAGCAACCTCAAAGTCCTATGGCTTTGTTGTTTATGAAGGGTGAGGATTTACGTTGCATAAGCAAGCAACCTCGAAGTCCTATGACTTTGTTGTTTAAGTAAGGTGAGGATTTAAGTTGCATAAGCAAGCGACCTCAAAGTCCTATGGCTTTGTTGTTTAAGTCTAGGATTTATGTTGCATAAGCAAGCAAACTCGAAGTCCTATGGCTTTGTTGTTTAAGTCTAAGGAATACGTTGCATAAGCAAGCAACCTTGAAGTCCTATGACTTAGTTGTTTAAGTCTAAGGAAGGAGATTAGCTGGGGAAGACAGGTTTTGCTATTGAAGATGGTCGTGCTGCTCACCATGCTAGCTCCAAGCCCCTACCGCGATGAGTTTATGTTTTCAAGTGTGTCAAGTTATAATTTCAAATTAGGTGGCCCTATGGTTGAATTTCTTTAAATTTTAAAGGGGCATATTAAAGTTGATTAGAGCGACACCGATTAGGATCCTACAGTTCCCTCGTTCCGACATCACTATTTTCTATTAGATTCATTTAGTTCAAATGAACTTACCAACTCAACTTAATGAGTTCCATAATTTCATTTAGACCGTGGGAAGCCTCGTTAGCAACCGTATGTTACCTCCTCTGAGGGGTTCCCGATTTTCCAATAGAGACGGATTAATTTAGTTGAAGTTGTATTTTGTTACCGGGGTTCCCGATCTTCCAATAGAGACATTTAATTTAGTTGAAGTTGTATTTTTTGTGATATTTGTGATTAAATTTTGAGTTGTCTTATAATTTAGTTGAAGTTGTATTTTTGTGATATTTGTGATTAAATTTTGAGTTGTCTTATATTTTTCATTAGTTGAAGTTATATTTTTGTGATGTTTGTGATTAAATTTTGAGTTTTTATATTTTGAAATGTTGTTGAAGTTGCATTTTTGTGATGTTTGTGATTAAATTTTGAGTTGTCTTATATTTTTGGTTGAAATACCTCCTCCGAGGGTTTCTGATCTTCCAATAGAGACGTATAATTTAGTTGAAATTGTATTTTTTGTTATGTTTGTGATTAAATTTTGAGTTGTCTTATATTTTTGAATGTTGTGAGGTATTTTTTTTTTGTTTGAAATTTTGTTTTTTGGTTGTGATTTGTCTTATATTTTTGAATGAGACCTCGTTACTAAACTCAACTTAATGAGTTCCATAATTTCATTTAGACCGTGGGAAACTTCATTAGCAATGTAAGGTTACCTCCTGAGTTCCATAATTTCATTTAGACCGTGGAAAACCTCGTTAGCAACCGTAGGTTACCTCCTTCTGAGGATTCCCGATCTTCCAATAGCGACATTTTAATTTAGTTGAAATTGTATTTTTTGTGATATTTGGGATTAAATTTTTGAGTTGTCTTATATTTTTGAATGTTGTGAGGTATTTTTTTTTTGTTTGAAATTTCGTTTTTAGTTTTGATTTTGGTTTTGTTTTGTTTTTTAACATGCAAGAGTTTTTTATGCAGTANATGTATATAGAGCTGGAAAAGTAAAGTTTTGGAAACCTTCCTAACTCTATGTTGTGTATTGAGGTCCTTAAATTTTCAGGATAACATTATTAAGTAAAACATGAAGTTTAAGACTTTCCTAACTCTATGTTGTGTATTGAAATTCCTTAAGTTTTAAGGATAATATCATTAAGTGAAACATATTAAGTTTAATATGTATTGGGAGTCCTTAAATTTTAAGGATAATATTATTAAGCAAAACATATTAAGTTTGATAATTATGTATTGAAATTCCTTAAGTTTTAAGGATAATATTATTAAACGAAACATATTAAATTTAGTAGATCCCTAAGGTATTCACCAGGTTAAGAGTAGGGAGCAGGTCCATGCAACATTCTTAATGTCTGGTAAAAGGC